>BMAU01000607.1:1485000-1752500 GCA_019973935.1 Trichonephila clavipes
TCAAATTTTCAATGGTTAACAAAATACTTTTTATTCATCCAAGTTCAAATATTTTTTTTAAAACTTTTAGGGAGTGATACTTGATGTTGATACAGTTTTTTCAAATATTAATTTATTAATTACATTTGATTTTTTAGTTTTAAATTTGTTCTGCGTTATTTCTGTCGTTATTTACAACTAACTGCAACAGATGGCGCCAGTGCGCTTTTCTAATGAAGTAGAAATTGACGGTAAAAAGAGAATTTATATTACTTGTTTTCTCACAGTTGTTTCTCTCTTTACTAAACTTTCTTGCTCTAAATCACAAACGCGTGTCTACATTTCTTCATGTCGCCCATCTGGTATGGTGGTTAGCGACGCTGACTGCTGCGCTGCTGGGCCTGGGCTTGAATCCCGGAGAAGACATGGAAGCTTGTAAATGTATAGTGCTTTCGCGGCATGGGTGCACTTTAAATAACCATCGAGCCGCAAATTCTCTCGTAAGGTTGGTGGTAGGGGAAGAGAGGTGGGAGGCCCTGACCATCCCCAGGATGTTCTGTCTCTAAATTGGAATGAAATCGAGCTAAATCGTTCTGTCACCTGTATGGTGCTCAAAGCTACGGCTAATGACAGGCGTCACTTAGCCCTTTGCCATGATGAATTTCGTGGGCGTTGGTCTGGCCTTTGCCGATCTATCTATATATATGCATCAAAATACCACTAACCTGAAATAAAAACTGAATACTGTCATTAATCTTTCAATTTTATAATTATTATTAAACAATTTAACTCGTTATATTAACTGTAAGTAATACTTTAACTGTGTAAATTATGCATCGAACAATAATACTAAAATAATTTTTTTAAAGACTTTCTATCATGTCTAAGCGAATTTAGATGCAATGTTGAAAGTTAAATACGGATTTTTAACTAATAAGAGGTAAAAGCAAGCACTGACATTAGGAAACAATATTATAATTGAAAATCAGTTTTGTCATGCTTATTTACAAAAAATAAGTAAAAAGAGTCCTTTCTTTTGGAGTAGGAATGGAATCATTTCAAAAATATACATTGAAGCTATATCCCTAACAAATCCAACAATCTTTATTTAAAAAAAGTGAGACGATATTTGATACTTTTCAGCAAAACGAAGAAATAAACAAAATGCACTTTTTGGATACATTTCCCTAAGTACGGCTTTCTTTCCGAAATTCTGCGCATTCATTTTTTCCCTCCAATCTACCCGTCGGGAAATGTTATTGACTTTTTTTATGACTTGTAACAAACAAAGAATTCGTAAAAGAATAAAGACTGTGTCTGCTCAAAATTGTTACGCATAATCTAATATGTCAAGGTGGAAAGGAATGAAGTTCCACATCGAATTCCAAATCGAGTTTTAATGGTCGCACTTTAACCCAAATCGTACGATAATAAAAACAGAGAGATCCCAGAAGTAGCGAAGCAATGGCGATTGGAAAAGCTCATGATCGTATCGGAAAAAAGAATCGATATTTATTTGTTGTTTTCATGCATTTTTCTTCTTTTGTTTGTCTTTTCCTTTATCGTCTGACACAATGATACAAGCTTAAGATACTTACATAAAAAAGAAGAGATTTGTGGTTTCTGAAATATCAGATTGTGCTTAAGCAAATGAAAAGACAATTATACGAAATAGTACTTCAAAATTAAGGTAATGAAAATTTTCATTTAATATTTAATTGAAAATTTTGAATAAGAATGATAAATATTTAATAAATGGGATTTTTGAAAAAATTATAAGCTTCTGTTTTACATCATAAACACGAAATTTAGACGGAATACATTGGGTAAATCAACCACGTTTAAATAAAAAACTAAGCAGATTAACAATAAAATATTTTCCTCTTATTTCATGTATGTGCATCATCAAAATGTATTGGCTCTGGATTTTAGATACAATATGGTACAATTTGAATTCATAATAGCATATTTATTTGAATCTAAGCCGCAATTTATTCCTAATGTTAAAATTTGGTGTGGATCAGCATTGAAGGTAGACAAATTCATTGGATGCTGAAAATTGAACATGATACTGACGGTTAAAGCAAATACAGTGGTACATCTATGTACTTAAAAGTTTTTAATGCAAGTAAAATTAATATTATTAATTTCTTATTATAGTTCTCTTTTTAATTTTGTAATTTTCGGATATCAATAGACAATTTTACACCATTTTTAATTTTTTTTTTATAAAAACATGTTGAGAATTTCGGGTGTGGCCTAGAATCGAAGGTGGCTTAGATTAGAATAAATACGGTATATACATAGAAAAAAAATGAGTAGCATTATTTTCAATAAAAAAAACACAAAATAAAATAAAATGTCTATCGTTAAAAATCTTAAGGGCATTGAAAACTATGAATGCGTCTTACTTAAAAGTTAAAGTAAAAAAGAAGAAAGATATAATAATAAATCTATATATACATACAATGATATTACTGTATAGTGAAATTTCGAAAATTTACTCTTTTTGTTAGTGGATGCATATTATTCTAATCCATTAAAAAGAACACTTCATTCTTCGTTACATTTACTCTTTAGTTACATTTTTGTACAACATATTGAGAACTATTTTTCCAATAACAAATATTCTTTTAAAAAAGAATATTAGTAAATTATTTTTCTCATCATGGAACACACACACACATCCCTATTTCATCTAATTTTATTTTAATTTTCCTAGTTTTCTATACTTGGAGTAATTTTTAATAAAACATTCAGCTTCCCTTCTTTACAAAATAAGTGGGATGTTCTCGAAAAAGGCCAATTGTCAATGTTAATAATTACGTAAAAATGGATACATCCAATGATAGTCATTAACGTCTACTTTCTTAACCCTAACCTGCTTTGCATCTACTATGAGCAGGTCTTTTACAGAGAATTTGCAGATATCATTGTCTTGATTTATTATTAAATCTTTTCACTTTTTGCATTGAAGTGTAATCCAATCATAAGGAATAGAAACCCAACAACAAATAGAAACAATATGCACAGTTAAATAATTAAATAAAATATGAAACAAAGGGAGGAAAAAATGAATGTAACACAATAATTCCTTGCAGGTCAATTTGAGTGCTGGTTTTCGAAAGAAAATATTCCTCATTTTCATTAAATATTGACTAAGTGTTTGAGATACTACTAAGTTTGTGCAAATACATTAAAGACTAAGACATCTAACATTAAAAATCACAGAGTGTTATCAGGTACAGTTATTATACCTTTACTGTATTTTATATGCTAATTTTTTTTCACAAATATTTTGCTTTAACATGCATCATTTAGAACATAAGTATTTTTATGTTTCAGAGGGCATTCATGCAAAACTAATTTATTTCGAGGGCTTACAGAATTATATACTAAAGCTTTTTACATATTAAGTCCCGTTTTGTTTAAATAAATCAACTTCTTTCTTGATAATAGTTTGAAAAATTTAATTGCATACTTTTATTATTTGAATGCGAAATTTGAAAGATAATTATATTTCAAGGATTAATAGAGAACACAATTCCTTCACTTTAAACAGGTTAAATCAGATACTTGTGGACGGTTGCAGCAGAAGCCATGGGTGCAAGGGGCAGGAGAATATTTCTCTCCCCTCCAGTTCCATGCCTAAATTGTGGAGATGGAGATAGGTGGTGTCGCCATCTATCGTGTAGAAGTCCAACCTGTCTCAGGCTCTGGCAACTTTCATTCCTTTCCTTTGGGAAGGACACGACAACAACAACATCAGATACTAATGCGTAAGATAACAATGAACCAATTGTTTACAGGAACATTTATAAGAAATACATTATCCGTACACAAACCGCATACACTTAGAAACCTTTCTTTGACTAATGTTGTTACATATATGAAGTCACTTTGATGTTTCGTACCTGTTCGGTAATGTAATAACTTCACTAAGTCCATAATATCATGAACTTGATCTTGAAATGAGTTTGTAAAAGGATTTACGGTTAATAAAAGAGGACTGAGTCTTGGAGAGAAAAGCCTTTGCTGGTATTGGAGATGGGGAGGCTCTTTTTATTTTTTTGAGTAAAAGTGGAATGCTGTAAAGAAGGCATCTGTACCCAGCCAAATCAGACTGCAACTGTCCGGAACCTTTAAATTATAAAGTTATTGAAAACATATAGCGAATATCTTTATCAGAATAATCATGTTATATGCTTTATTACAACAGAAATTAAATCTAAGAGTCAGTTAAGTCATATTAGACGTGTGAGAACATTTTCTATTTATTGCATTATCTATCTAAGCTTATTAACTACATTTAAAATAACTACTATATTATTTTGTACGTTCTGTCTCTGGAAAAAAGTTAACAAGTGATGATAGCTTTCGCTCTAATAATATTGAGGAATATGGTCATCTAGGAAACAGCTATCTAGATAAAAAAGTACTTACCGTGTAACAAAAGTGCTTATTTAGAAATAAATCAAATAAATAACTCTAGACTAGGGCGATTTTTTTTTTTTTTTTGCAAAATCTTGAAATTTATTTATGCGGGAAAGATGATCTATGGTGCATAATCGAAGGAGAAAATAAGATAAAAAATTATTTTTTTAAGTTAAATACTGACACCCTGGGAAGGAAGTTTAGGAATTTTAGCTTTTATATGGTAAAAAATCAATATAATTACAGGTATTTTTGAAACAGGTATTTTAATACTTTTTAACACTTGTTGCAATGCTAGGACACCTACCTAAATAGTTACAAGAACAAAATACCACGTTAATTTAACTGCTTCTTAAGAATTAAATTTTAAAATATCTTACTAAGGAAGTGTATGATACTAGTAGATTATAAGGAAGATGACCAGTAAAGTCTAGGATTGCTTTGATTCGAGATGCTGGGAGAGAGAGTTGAGATATGAAATGTTGTAGCGTACATTATATACTACACTCTATTTAGTATTTACTAATCAATTTTTTTCAATATTGTAGAAATTTAATGTACATTTAATCTAACAAATTTTATAGAAAAATAACTATTTTGAGTCTAAAATCATCTAATCAAAATTAATTATTTTCTCTCATTTGTGGAAATAATAAATTCCGAAACTGTTTCTCCAATTATTTTTCTCCTAATTTCCATATCACAAAACATCTTTTTTTGGTATAGGTAAGTTTCGATTGATAATAATTTGTTTTCTCCATATAAACGTTGTTGGAGTCTATTCTAATATAATCTAAAGAAGGTAGAATTTTGCTTGAGTAAACTAAAATATTTTTTGTCCTATTATATTGATTTTGATCTTACAGAATAAAATAACTCGGAGCAATTTTGATAATAATTTAACTGTCATAATACCATGAAAGTTTAGTCCTTAAAACTTTTTATTTGAGTTTTTTTTTTGAAGTTTAAGCTGTGCAATCTTAAAAATAAAAATAAGCTTAAATATAAAACAATTACATCAAAAGGAAGAATAAATAAGAATGATAAATTCTTGTAAGACAGAGCTGGAATAAAATAAACTAACAATCACATGTTTAGTTATTTAATCTCACTTATAAGTAAGAGTCTGCTTTAATTAAAATAACTAAAGACAAAATAATATTTACTATTCCTTAAAAATAACACAGTATCTCTCTTTGTAGAAACTAAGTAAACAAGAAATGAAAAGTTTGCACCTGCTGCCATCTTAGGAGATCGCAGCTGCGCAGAAAACCTTTCTAACTGTTCAGAACTTCTAGTGGTGTTACTTTCCACAATCTAATGAGAGTTCTTAGCCACAAATCTTAACATTAAGAATCTGATGTTTATACAATGTATACTTTAGTAATTAAAACGTTTATTCTTTGATTTTCTTAAACAAGCAATGCAAAATTTCTGTTCCTTTATAAATCGCATTTTTCTTATAAAATCTATCACACAATTTTTAAGAATTGGTAAGCATTGCTTCTTAGTATCTCCGTACATATGTCTACTTTTACCTGCTATGAACTTAATTTAGAAAATATTTTACCTCAAAGTTTCAATATTCGCGACCCAATATTGAATTATAATTTTCATCGCGCCCCCCTCATACAATAACAATGTATTGAATTCAATCATTCTATATTTTGATGCTAAATTTACGATACGACTTTAACCTCTTAAGTTCCACCAGTGTATATAAACGTCTCACTCAAGTGCGCTAATTGCACCGGACGTATATATACGTCTTTTCGAAGTACGATCTTTTCTGTGTAGTTTTATCCATAAAATTATTCCGAAAGCTTTGGAATTGAACATAAGGACCTTGACAGTGTTTGCGTTGAATTTACTCATTTTAGAGGCTCTTTTTGATTGCTTTTATTTTTTCCTTTTCTCCCCGTAACTTTTAACGAGCAGTTAAAGGATTTATTATAAACCTTACAAATTATCAAAATAAGTGTTAATTTTTGTATATTTTATATAAGACAATCCCATAGGTAATTATTAAACTTGTTCTTAACTTAGTATTGGTAAATTAATTATAAATGCATTGTGTAGCACTGATATATTTAAAAGTGCAATACTCAGTGTAAATATTATTTTATTTTTTATGTCAGAATGTATTTTGTTTGTTTACTTTTAGTAAGCTAATAATTTTTTTAAAATAATCTTTTGTTTTTGACTTTTCAATAAGCTCGCGCCCCCCTTGTAGAGTTATCACGCCCCCAAGGGGGCGCGCCCCGCAGTTTGAGAAACGCTGACGTATAACAATAAAAACTTACTTTATTCTGATGACAAAGAAAAATCATGCATTGATTTTTATATTACATGAATTCATTTGTGATCAGGATCCATGAATTGACTTAAAACAGGACTATATTATTAAGAATTTCAAGTTAACTATATATATATATATATATATATATATATATATATATATATATATATATATATATATATATATATTCGTATGTAGGAAATATTCTAATATTCTCTTAGTTTTTTTTTTTTTTTGATGCGGTTTTCTTGATTTTTCTTTTTGGCATGTTTTGGTGCAAATATTTTCACACAAGAGCAGCAGTAAATGTTATTTTTTTATGCTTTCCTATTATAATTTTTTTTATTCGGTACAAAATCTTCATTTAATCTACAGGAAATTTTAACATATTCACTCTGTTAAGCCTTTACAAAAAAATTGGAAAATTCTTTAGGAGCTAAATAAATTTGTAAAAACACTTCGATTTAAAAGTTCATTATAAATAAAAAAAATTTCTAATCTAAACCAATTTTTTGTTATTGTATTACATATGAATTCTTATAATGGTCCTTAATTTAATAATTTATATGATCCGTGTTTATGAATGTGGATATTACTCAAAATAAAATTATTTTAACTATTTATGAAGTAAAAATGACTCAATTCTCTAGTAGAAGTGAGTACTTTAACTAGAAGTTTTTAAAAATGCTTTGACCTTTAATCATTTATTTTTGATTTAAGGCCTTGCAAGAATTTTACAGCAAATTATTCATAACAAACTGCGTAATTCTAAATCACAATCAAATGAATAAGAAAATCTAAAATTGCGTTCTTTCTTTGATTAGATTGAATTTTTAATACATTTTATGCTAAACATTTAAGCAGTCACTGTCTTCCTATTAAAATATGATTATAAATTTAAGAAATTAAATGAATGAAAAATAATCTTAGTGTTCAAATTAGTCATAAAAATAATTATTTTGAAATGAAATAAATATTGTTTCCTTCGTTTAACATTCAAAAGACTTTCTGTCGATATTTTATTAAACAATTAATATCAAACATGCGTTAATTTCAAAAGTCATTGAACAAGACCTCGAAACAAATTTTTCTGTAATATTTTCAAATACTTTTAGGCTTAAATTAAGCATTTAAAGTGATGTAGTTACAGAACATTAGGTAGAATAAATACAAAATTAAATTAAGCATCCGAAACTAAAAACAAAATTTAACATATTCTTCGTTTTGCAACATGAAATTTTTCATGCAAAAAGTTTAAGTGTATATAGTGCACACAATTTAAAGATAAATACTTTTATTTCCTTTTCTATTTGAATTTCATTTGAAAATGAAACTCAAGAGTAACTTATTTTGAAGAAAACAAAGGAAAACCATTTTTTGGATGATATCTTCTTTAAAACATTATAGAATTTCCTTTTCATTGAATTATTTCAAGAAATTGCCAATCTTCAAAACGACAAAATCGGAACATCAATCCTCCTATCTAATACAATGGCCTTCCGCTTTAGTGATGTTTTTTTCCCTCAACGCCAAGTACGCCGCATTGGACATGTTTGGGAAGTAAATGTTTTGTAAAGATGAAGTAGATTGTGAAGAAGACTATCTTCTCTAGAGATAAAATAAAAGAAGGAAAGAAGCTGAAAACGAGATTTTTAACTTCTGTTCAGTTGACGATGCGTTTGAATTGTCGTTTTGGCGCCCATGCGCTTGATTTAAACGCCAGAAAAGCACTTAGCTTGGCTAATACGCTTCAAAGAACGCCAAAAGAGTTTGTTGTGGTGGTTTGAACTAGAGCAGATGGATAGAAAGTTTGCCATTGTTATGAATTCAAGCTTTTATTTAAAAGAAGAAGGGAAAATATTTATGTCTTTCTATTCATTTTTTCATTTTGAAGGAGTAGGTAAAAACTGCTCAAAAGTACATTTGTAGCAGTAATACCATAAAGTGCTATCATGAGACATACTTATTTGGCTGTGGAGTTGAAATAATGAGTTTGAAGCTAAATTATAAAAGCTAATTTCTAACTGTACTTTTAATAAATAGTAATACATTTATTTAGAATTTTTTTTTGAAATCTTAAAACCTGAATTCTACAAAAGGGTTAGCAAAATTTATTGAAATTTATGCAAATAGTTTTGTTCTATTTTTTCTGTCATTTAAAATTTTTTTAATGACTTTCTGAATGAAAACGATTTGAAAATAAATTTAAATGAATTCATAAATTATAAATTTGGCTAATTTGAGTCTATATGATTGTTTTTGTATCATGTATAATGAATTATTGCGTTTAATTGTTTAAATTTTTTTTAAAAAAATCCTAAATTAAAAGAATGCAAATTTTATACATAGAAACTAAATTGTGTTGAATTCAAGAGGCAATTCCTTCTTAATTTGCAATAGCTATCAAAAGGCTCAGTTTTGTCTGGATGTTATATAGTTTAATTTCTCATAAGTGGTGAATTTTGTGATATAGGGATAATTTAGGAGCTACAATTTATTTTAGAGAAGCAAAATTTATCTAATAGTTTAATATGGCTTTCATTATCATTTCTTAATTTTATTTTAAAAGCCTTATAATTATTTATTTTTAAATTAGACTGAAATATTACAGTTTACGTTAAACAACCATTTTTAAATCATAGACGCAACGCAATGCAATATCCAGTGGGATTTTTATACTTTCCACCATAAATCTAAGCTATTATATTTATCTAAATGTAATGAAGTCAATCCAAAAAAGGAAAAAGTAATGCAGATTTATGTAGAAATTTTTTTCTATTTTTGAAAGCTTTGGAAAGATTTTAAAACTTACATACTTATCATTGGAAAAGATAAAATATTTTCAAATATCGGAGGAAACAAATAAATCTACTGAAATGTTTCCGTTTTTTTTGTTGTTGCTGTTCTTTATTTCATTTAAATTATTATAATAATCTAGATTTGGACACAAAAGTAAAAATTTCAAAGATATTCACATTGAGCTCAAATTCTATTGATTTTGTACACAGGAATCTTAAGATAGCATAAATTGTGAAAAATAAATGTAAAATAATTGATTTTTTGCTATACGGTGAAATAAAAATAAGAAAAAACTCAGGGGAATAAGGTTTCAATAAGCAGTAACGATGTCAACAACTATTTTGTAAAACTCGAATTCAGAAATTATGCTCTAGCATTGATTCTAACTCTCCCAAACAATTATTGCAGAAAATGTGATATTAATGCAAACAATGTTATGAAAGCATATATATTACATTTAAATACACAGTTTTATAAACTATACTATGATACATGTATATTTTGTTACATTACAATAGACGGCGTTATAAAAACATATATTATACTATCAAATGTTTTTATAAGAAGTAGAATTATACCAACCAGATCATAATAGATATCTAGTTTTACGATACACCCACAGCATGGGATATTTTCTATTAAAAATTATATTATAAAATGCATGGCGCGAAAGTTAACAAATAATATGATAAAAATATATTGAAAATGGATGTCTCATAAACTCTATAGATATATTTTTTGCTTTCGTTGCACAAAGGAAATTTTAATGACTTCTTCACTGAATATTAGAATAATATAAAATATTTTAGAAAACTAAATTCACATTCATTCGTAGTTGAAGAAAAATATGTTAACAACATATACAGGCTATTTTGACAGTATTTAGGAATCCTTTTGATTATTTTAAAAAAAATATTGACTTGTGTAAGATTTTTTCCTCAAAAAAAAAAAAAAAAAAAAAAAAAAACCGCATCAAATAACAAAAAATTGGCTGGTAATGATTTAAAAACGAATTTTTCTAATCTCTAAATGAAAGGGTTTTTTACTGTTGTATTTTCACTTAAAATTGTTATATGCGTAATAGTTGCATTTATTAGTATTAATGGAATTGAATGGAATAAATTCTTTTAAATCTGTAATAATCTATCGACATGGTCCTGTATTTATAATAATATTAAATTTATCATCTCTCAATAATCAATGTTAATTTTTAAAATGTGTTTCAAAAAATGTAAAATTTGCAAAAAGAGTACGAAATAAATGCATACCCATATTAACTAATATTCAAAAAAATGAAACAGTTACATTTATCTTTTTATTTGGGTAAAATTTCGAAATTGTTAACTTGTTTCAATACTGAAAATTCAATAATAGAAAATTGTGTAATAGCAAAACAATTATCCTTTTGATGGTTGATTATTAGAAAGCTGAAATATATTTACTTATTTCAGATGTTTCAACATTAATATAATTCAAATGACCAGACAATTGTTAATTTTTTCACGTGTTACATATATATATATATATATATATATATATATATATATATATATATATATAGGCTTAACTTTTCAACATGGCTCTATTTTTTTTCTATTTTGTCGAAACTTTCTGCTGTATGGGGAAGGCTGGATCCATAAAGCATTGTTAACTCTAAATCGCTGGCCTAATTCAGTGTCAGCTTTAGAAATCATAATAGGTCTCCAGTTTAGTCCAAGGACTTTTTTGTATCTCCATTTGTTGTGTCTTGTGAATTCCAATTTCTTCCTTCTTTAACACTGTAGGTTCTAGAACTTCTTCACTTATTTTATTATACTATATATATATATATATATATATATATATATATATATATATATATATATATATATATATATATACCAATGGCTGAGTAAAAAGGGTTTCATTTCAATGAACACTTTGTTCTAAATAAGTGAAATTCTTTTACAGATTTTATAAGTATAAAACTGTGCAATACCTACAATTTTATTCACTTTTCCCGAATAGAAATAAATGTTTTAAAACTGAGGGAAAATTTAACTTTTATTTCTGAATGCTTCAAATGTTGAGAATTCCTGAGTTAGCAGCGCGGGAATTTTCTCAATACAGCATAATAACTGTTCCGTGTAAACTCAGAAATGAAGCAACATGCACTTAATGGTACGAGTAATTCACCTCAAGGGATTCCCCAAAAGCTTGCAAATAAGAATACAAACAAATTCTTACGAAACTTAAAGCGAGCTCTGGTATTATCTCTTAAGAAATTTTTAGTAAATAATTCATCTCAGTTATGAGTACAATGAATATACTTGCACTTGTATAAATTTAACACTCTGAAAATTAAAAGGTTTTATATATAATATTACGGAACTATTAAATGCAAATTTTATTTTACACACATTCTATTGAAATAATTTTAGAATAAAAATGTACAGATATATAAAAACACTATTAAAACCTTTTATGTCCTTAAAATAATCCCTTTTAGTGTTTTTTTTTAAATTGTCCCACAAGTCAAGGAAAATAATTCAACAAACGAGAAAAAAATCAAATATTATATAATTCTTAAATTACTTAAAGAATTTTATCCTTTGTTATTACGGCAGAAATAAAGGAGCTACTATATATTAATTCAATGTCACGTAACATTTAATACGATAGTAACAATAAAAGTTTTTAGACAAGTGTAGATGATGAGCATTAAAAAAAATTGGTCAGATATGTGACAAGAAAATTTTTTTTTCGCGAAGACAATAGTTTAAAGAGCAAATGTAATTAACTAACGATATATCTTTTGAAAAAGAAGGAACATTTTATTTATATGAAAATATTATGTCGTTTTTCTGTGGTTTTAAAAAAGGACTAAATCAAAAATTTTATGTTGGGCATAATCTATTTTTCAATAAATTTCCGAAACAATCATTGAGAAAAAATAGCTATTTAATCTATAGAATTTTACCTTTTGTAGAATGACTGCTTAGAAAAAAAGAATATTAATTAAATTCATAAATCAATTTGTGTGCTTAGATTTTTCTTCGCAATAAAAATAAACTGAATAAAATTTGAGTACCATTGTTCTAAACATAATTTATTTCTAAACCAATTTTCAACAAATAATTACTTTAAAATGCAGCAATTAACCTTATCTACAAAAATGCAAATAGAAACTTTTAAATTGTTTATGAAAATAATACAGTCTTGGTTCTTTTTACTGCATCGTTGCCGATAACTGAAGAAATAAACTTTTCCCTTCCTTTCTTCAAAACACTTACCTTTAAATATAATTAATTTAATCAGTTTTTCAGACATTTTTATTTAATCGTGTTGCCATTCATTTTTTAAAATATCCTACAGTCAGATTTAATTAGTTGTTTTAACAAATATTTAATTAATATTACTTAAAGAAAACAAGTTCTTGTTACGATTTTAATAACTCTTTAGTTCTCTTGATTTATAAAAACGGATAAAAGGATTTTACTTTTCATTCTTTATAAAAAATTTCCTGATAACATGTATCTTTTCTTTGCGCAATTCTTTTTTTTAGTTATTCGAGATTATGAAGTATTTACAATGTTTCATTTATTGATAAATATTCATTTTTTCTGATGTAATTTAAAAAGAGATGTAGGCCAACTTGGTTAATTAATTCACATAATTTTAAAGGGGATGAGTAAGTGAATATTAACGTCGCACTGTTCAGCTACACTTGAGCTTATGGCGACAGACCTCATAGATTTGAACCATGGTCAAGTGAAGAGAACGACACCTGAGCTGACCCCGCTCTCCTAACTACCACACCACACCAACGGGTGGACGTTTGAGCTCTCGACAGATTTAACGTGCATCGCTCCCTTACACGGTGGTTCTTCAGTGGTACTGGGCTCGAACTCATGACACGTTCAAAAGCACAAAATATTAGTACATTTTTTAATTCAAAATTGTTATAAAAAGAACTAAGTAGAGAAACAATTATTTAATGCTATATTATTTGATGCTTCATTAAAAATGTGTTACATTTGATACTGAACCAAAATTAGATTCTTAATTTTGCTGTTTAAACAAACATCAAAGTAAATATATTTAACATTCAATTTATTAAAAAATTCTTATGTAAATTTTTGGAACAGAATTGTATGAAATAACTTTTTATTTGAACGCTTAAAATCTTTTTAATGTTATCACAGTTTTATTTGATTCAAAATTAATCAATACCTTTCTCTGACTCAATTGGTTTATCTTCAGTTTATCATGAAAATTATCCATTTATGCTTTTTTAAAATCACGGTTCCAAACGTAGTCGGATACCCTAACATAGCCAATTTTCTTCAGAGCTTTAAGCAATGGTTTTGAGGTAACCATCTTCTTGCTTCATCCTGCAAGTGACTTTGAGACAAGACATGATTGCCATGCATTACTCTAGCGTGTAGACAAAATGACAATAACACAATATGACAATAAGAAATCAAAATAACAATAACAATAATAAGGAGAAAAAAACACACTACTACCAATTGACCGCACTGAATTTATGCAAAATCTGATTAAAAAAAAGAGAGATACCCCCCCTCCTTTTCGAATTCATTATTCTACAAAACCGTCTACCCTGCCCCTTTTTTCTTTTTATCATGCGACCGTGGTTGAAGAACAAAAGAAACTAAAATAAAATAAATTGGAAAAATAAACGGTTAGAAAAGGAATAAAGTTTCATTTGTTATCTCTCTCTCTGAGACTGTTACTCTGCTAACTAAGTTACCACCATCATTTTTGTGTGTCTTGAGTTTACTCTTCAATTCAATGACAATATTTAGTTTTTTTTTATTAGCTGTAAAATCGATTGCAGCCCATTTGATTCGACAAACCTTACATATTGCTCATGATACTTTGACTGACTTATTAAACGTAGAAATTGAATTTTATGCTACTTTTTATAGAAATCCAATTGCAGTCTACGGATTTTAATTTACATTGAACCCCTTTATTGTTATTATTCTTCAAGTTTTGTTACATACGATAAAAATTTGAGAGGCGTGAGGCAGTAAGCTTTTATTAACTTTGTCCTCTAAAACAATGATGGGGGTATTGACGACAGGTCTTGTAATTTTGACACTCGGTCAAGTGACTGGAGGGACATCAGAGCTGGCACCACTTATCATGGATTTTTGACCTCTGAAGTTTGAGGGTTCACGAAAGGATGAGACTTTTCTTAAAATGTATACTTTTGTATGAATTTTTAACCGCCATGTAAATTTAACCGAAGCTATGAGGAGCAAGTCACTTTTAATACTAATTTAAATATCTAGAATATATATCTTATATATATATATATACTAGAAATTTTGAAATATATAATATAGAAGTGGGTTTATCCATGTTTTACGACAACAGAGGGGAGAAATTTTAGGAAAAAAACGCCGATAAAATTATTTCAAATGATTGTAACTCTGAAAATAATGTGAATTTTTCAAAACTCATAGTTGAGCCTCTGTACAGGTATCTGAGCTACATACAGGCAAAATATTATTATAATAGAAGCATTTTTCACAAAAGGAGAACATTTTGAAAAAAGTTTATTCTAAATTAATTTTTTGCCTAAATGTTGTATTTAAATAATTATTTTTGCCAAAATGTCTTTAAAACAATTTTATACATGTATTCTAATCTAAGTGACACTAAATATCATGAAAATTATCCATTTATGCGCCTTTTTAAATTCACGGTTCCGAACGTAGTCGGATACCTTAAAGTGCAAAATTGACTTTTTCATAGAATAACTAGGTATTTCATGAAATCACTAGAAAAGTCAGTGAAAGTATATAATAGATGAAAATTTTCATATTTTATCTAGTTATTCTATGAACTAACTAGTTATTTTTTGAAATAACTTATGATAAACTGATAAAGGGTAAAATAAACTATTTCAAAGTTATTTTATTCCTTAATTGATCATAAATAGCTAAAACTTTAAAAAATACAGTTTATCCCTATAGCAGATGATTAATTAATTAATAATAAGAAAAAGCAAATGATATAAATTATTATTGCTCATATTACTACTTACATTATTTAAACAGAAATGGGGGAGAAAAAGAATGTGTCTTGCATCTCTTACTGGCACAATTAGTTTCTCTACTTTAGCTTCAAGGATGTTGAAATGCTGGAGTAACCAATAGTCACAGAGTACTTTTTTTCGGTGCTGTTTTAGCACTTTTTACTTCTGACATCAAAGTTATTAATTTTTCATGAGTAAGTGCAGCACTGTTTTGCTTTGTCCTACGCTTATTTAATAAAGAGTCATGTCAACTCTTAGAATTAATCTTTTTTATTTTCAGGTTGATCTCCCATTCCCGACGAAACCACTGCTTGAAAACAGGTTGCAAAAATGTTTTTTAACAGTCCAAAATGTAAAACGCTAACATAAATACGCTGTCTATATTCTACGTTTAAAAGCAATGGTATGAAGAGTGCACACTCCCACACGTCATAGCAAAGGACCTATAAAAGGTTCAAAACTGACTAAAAGCAGCTAGAATCGAATCAAAGAACTTTCGAGTGGTGTATTTCACACTTTATCAATAAAGTAATCGTTATTCTATAAAATACCTAGTTAAATCGTAGAATTCAATAATTTTATATACTTTAACTGTCTTGTTTAGTTATTTCATGGCATACCTAGCTATTCTATGAAATAAGGGATTTCACTCTTTTTTAGCGGTAACGTATATTATATATAGCAGATCTTCAGCAATAATATGTGTTCTTGAATGGCCCGTTTTATTTTTTATCTTGAATTACGATTATTTCAATATTATCTTATCAATCTAACTTCTTAATAGGCGGCCCAGGGGGCTTAGAAGTAGCGTGCTTGCTTGGTATGCCTAAGGTTGCGGCTTCGACCTCGACTGAAGTCGATAGATTTTCTAGTTGTGAAAATCGTAGGCATGCATGCCATGAATATGTAGCATGTAAAAGGTCCCTTGAGTATCAATTTGGCTCTGGTACTCTCGGCAAAAATAAATCAAGGCAATATTTAGCATTCGACAAGAGCTTGAATTAAAAATCAATTCAAGCGTCTAAATTTAGTAACGAGGCCGCCACCAGATAGTGCCATCACATAATGGCTCTCCAAATTGGGGACTTGCCATGTCTTGAAAGGTTAAGTTGCTAAAATGCAGCCTAATTGCGAAAAAAGGCTTCTTAATCAAATCTTGACAATAATCTCCGTCTCCTCAATTTCCCTCTTCACTTGACTTTAAATAGTAACCCTCATTAACATAAATCACGGTTCCTTTACAGAAAGAGGTTTTATAATCATATAACGACAGCAAAAGCATTTACTCTAGAAGATCAGTCAGAATCACCTATAGAACCCGTTACACCCTCTCTCCAGATTTCCACACAACACCAACAAAGAACTTTGAACAACGGCAGATTTAACATGCACCAAGCTCTCACACGATGGGTTTTCAGTGGAACCAAGACTCGAACCATTAACACTCGGTTACACTTAAATTAATATTGCTACCATGGAAATTATGAGTGTTTTTAAGAAGTATATTAGTAAGTAAAGTAAGCTAATTTCTTAATAGTACAATATCAATAGATGGTAAATATTTTTAAGTACAACACATTATGGGTTACATTTGGTCCAGTATGTATCCTAGTTATAACAGTATTGTTGGTCAAGGAGATGTTTTAAGAAGGATTCATGGGACAAAAATATCACCTCCCAGAAGATAATCTTCTGAAAAAGGTGGATCAAGTTTCTTTTTTGTAATTGCGTATCCTTTCCTGAAAGTCCAATAAATATCAATAAAATAAATACAGCAAAATCTACTTCTTGTTATCAAAATTTGATTTCAGTTTTATAAAAAGTTTCTATTGTATTTTATTTATACGGAGTTGTACGCTTTTATGAACTAACAAAGTACACATATCTTTTTCAAAGAAAATAGTATCTTTTACTTTGTATAAATAATAATGAAAGAGAAACGTTGTAACAGCAACCAGAAATGATGGGTAAAAATTAGTTCTCCAAGATACCATGCATGTCTTCATCAATTCTTAATTTCCGTTAGTAGTGATAAAGCTCACGCATAACGCATCAAAGATAAAAGTGAAAAAATTCACTCTTACAACGGAACGGTTCATTTACAGTAAATTAGGTACAGGGAAGGGTGGCAAATGTACCATCTAATGATTCTTTTATACTTTCCTCTTACTTTCACTACTACATCGAGTTTGGGGCTTAAAGAAAATCATTAAGATGCATAACGTCCGTGGTCTTACGAGCAATTACTTAAGCAAAACATAAATGGAACATAGGAAAATTTTAGAAAATATTAGAGAACTCCAAAAGATAATGGTAATGTGATTAATGATGGTGATGTTCTCTTTCTCTGCATTCGTGAAGTTTGGATTGTTCCAACGCGCGAGGCAGTGAAGTTGTTCTTGATCATGTGAGCTTCGCGATTCGTTGAAATTAGTTCCAGGAATGCATGTTAATGTTTTATAAAATTTTACCCTTAATGTTTTATTTCTAATTTTCCTTGAGAGAACGCTTTATTTATAATTAGGTACGCATTAGAACTAAAATGTGTGTTTATAGAAGGGTTTAGTCATGCAAGAGTTGGAAATTCTTCGACTAGAGTTTGCTGGAGGAAGTTTCGAAATGAACGAGATGACAATGTTTACATTGTATTGCGTGATCTCAGTATGTTTTATAACTTTTAGTCGAATGAATATTACAAAATGAACTCTTTCACATAAAAATATCAAAATGTACACTCTCGAACACTGATATAAGTTTAATATTAAACTCATGATCCTTCTCCTAAAATACAGCTCTTTACTATTTTTTTTATTTACACGTAATCAATTCAGTCTCCACATATTAATTACTTTTCTACTACATTTATATCTTACACACGTATAGAATGATTTTTCTTCAACATATATTGCTTTTAATCGATGTTTTATTTTCTGATCAACCGATTATATAATTGGTTAGTTTAAATTAATGCCCCGCTAGAATTGTGATTTCCAAATGGGTCTATATCAACCTGCAGGGACTAAAGACAACCTAAAAGGAGTCCACATCAGCGGAAAAAAATTAAGGTTCATGAGGTGTAAGTGGGAGTTAATAGTTTAAGTTAAGGCCCCTAGAATTATCATTCCCAAATGGGTCTATATCAACCTGCAGGGGTTGATGACCTAAAAGGAGTGCACATCAGAGAAAAAAAAATTGGGGCTTACGATGGTGACTTTCATTTAAGCAGGACGTTACATTATAATTTTGACTTTCAATTAGAGGTAACATCTAGATATACAGATGTTACCTATTTATATACGTTATATTTTATTATAATATAAACATATATATCAATCCAGCTACACACTCTCTCTCTATTAAAGTTCGAGAATATGCAAACATATCTACCTATTTATCTGAGATTATCTAACGAACCGTTGAACGCAGAAACGCGCCAAAGGTACCAAAAGATGGGCAATAGTCCAAGAAATCCATTTTGACTATTTAAATTCCAAAAGTACTACTCGTTTAAAATATTAATTTAAAACTTTAAAATGAATATTTAGCCTGATTTCGTAGCGCCATTTATATCATGAAAAAATTCTGAACGAAGGCAGGTAAAGATTCCAAACATTTCTGTCGTTTTTAAAATTGATGCTATATTTCGTATTGAAATCAGAAAAAAATAAATCGGGAACTGAGTAAATTGTTTATTTCGTCAGGACACAGTATGATGTTTTGTACAAAATAACTATATTTTGAATTTTTTGTGACTTTTCCTAAAATTATTCAGTTTTGACACGTTTTCACAGACAGTATGTGTTCCAATAGCTCTTTATCTCGTTCTCATCGTCGTGATCAATCGAACCTGCGTTCTGAAAAAAATGTTTGCACACATTGCTCTTAGGCGTAGCAATTATAATTCTTACCATATTGTTTTCTTAATAGTTTTTCGAAAATTACTTTAAGTCCAACTGAAACATTTAATAACTTTGGAATTTCTGTAAATAATCACACAAAGTCTTTTTTTCACGTGTCATATCCTATTGACTGTTTTTTTTACCACAGATTGAAAAATTGACTTCAGCAGCAATATGTTAGTAATGTTTACTGCAATAGCAATGGATGTATTAGAAATACACTATGCCATCAGCCGACAACATTTAGTTGCTTAAAATTTGATTAGTATATTGCAATCTCTTCAATTAGTCATTAATGCACTCTCTCACATTTAAGCATTTCTTCTCATAATTAAATTAATATTGCATAAAGTTGGACATCATGTATTTTTCCAATTTCTAAATTTCTCACACACAAACTTAAAGAACGATGATGTTTTAGCTTACTCTTGTAATGTCCCAAGCATCTGAGAGATGACACTTATTTGGTCTTTTGTAGGTTTATTTCTCAAACTCACAGGACAGTGCACAGACATACAAAAATATGTACAATATTTACAATTTTGTAGAAATCATTAGCGATTCGATTATTGACATTTGCAGAGAGGTCATTCCTTACGCTCGCTGATGGAGCTAAATGCAGTTTCTCTCGTCGAGAGGTAAAAGCCGACTGCAAATATCCACACTGCGCTCCCGGGTGGAGCTCACAGATTACAACTGTTCTCCTTGAGAAGTGAAGGTCGACCACTTATAGCTTGGTACTCGCGCACTCGCAGTCCTTCCGATCAGTCCGCGTTGCCACCTCGAGTTTTAGAAGTGGTCTCGAGTTCGCTACACTCTCAAAATTTAAAAGCCCTTAATTTAGATTTTAAAGCTAGGTTTGAGAATGTTTGTCTATGAGAAAATCAAAGTTGGATAATGAGTCCATATGGTGATATTAAAAAAACAGATGCCATGTTAGAGAAATTTAACTACAGATCTCAATGAGAAATTTAGAATCGTATATCAGCAACTCTAGCTTTAAAGAGACAGGACTGTTACTTCTTCCTAAGCGTGGACTATCGTGAGAAAAAATTTGATTACTTTTATTGGTTGAAATAAGTTTCATCGCGTGGATGCCAGTCTTCAAAAAAATAGACTGAGTGTCATTAATTGGGGGGAATTTAAGGTTAAACTTAACAAAATTGAGGCCATCAGATTCCTCTCTCCCATTAAAAAAATTTTTTTGTACAATTTTTCTTTGTAGCAGGTGCTAAATTTTAATTTTAATGTTATTAATAAATGTTTAAAATTAACATGTGTTTCTTGAGTTAAGTCACATTACACTTTACTAAGTACGAAATTCAAATCTTTTAAAGTAGCACTGTACCATAGGTGTCAAAAACACATTTGAAGTTGATTAATTTACAAAAATTCCATTTCCGCCCATCCAGTATGAGGGATATGACCCTCGGCTTGTAATTGTGGGGGTTCGGGTTCGAATCCCGAGTAAAGCAGGGTTGTATCTTCTTCGGGAAAAGAAATTGGACTTTCGCTTTTAATGCATTCCGTCTCGAATGGAAAGCAGCGCACCTCTTCTGTTCTATGCTAAGATCATCATGTGTGTAATAAATGTCTGCACTCTTCTGTTTGTAATGTATGTTTCTGTTCTTGCACTCGTATTTCATATGTATCCCAGGATAAAAACAAAAATTCAATTTTAGGACCCAATTTCTACCCAAAACCGAAAGTAAGTGGTCTATGAGACAAAAAAGTTTGGGAACCTCTGTGGCTGAACGGCATGAACGCTGGCTTCGAAAGTTGTAGTTTTAAACACAAGCGCACCGCAATGAAAGTACTGTTTTTATTGCTTAGCCATTTTATAGTATAGTTATAGTATAGTTCTATAAAATGTGGCTTATGCAGCATAAAGGCACTTCTAAATATTTGATTTGTTCACAGATTCTCTTTCTTCTTTGGAAACTCTACACAATATTTTCTGTTGCTATAATATTCTTGTGGAAATTCCAAAGAATCTTAAAAGTCTTAAGGACTCAAATATTTTTTTACTTTTGTTTGTGTCCATACTGGAATATTTGGAAACGTTCAACAAGAAAAAAAATGAAGAAAATATTTCCACCCTCTTTAGAACACTCAGTACACGCAATCGCAGCCCACTCTTTTCTAACAAAGAAATTTTTTCCAACTATTTCACAAAGACTATCTTACAATCACTTTCTTACCAACTATAAAATCACTCAATTCCTTACTGGTCAAGGTAATTTTAAAGTGTACCTCAATAGATTTAACCTGTGTCCTTCCAAACCCAGTGACTGTAATGTTGATATACAACAAATTGTTGAGCATCTTGTAATTTTTTTGTTGGAAATTTAAGAGAAACGAAGAAAATGCCTGAAAATTAAACAGCATGCACTTAAAATTAACTGGCCTCCTAATTTTTCGCAAATTGCTTCAAGTAAAGCTACAATCCCTTTTTATTTTGTATCATAATTGATTTTATTTCGTAAAATTTTCATTCCTATGTTTTTGTAAATTCATTTTATTGGTTTTGTTACGTAATTGTTTTTATTTTGTGGAGTATTTTAGTCTTTGTAACTAATTTGTTTTTGTTATTTCATTATTTCGTAACTTTTGTTTTGTTATTAACTTTTTGTTTTGTTATTTATTTATCTTATTTTGTTTATTATACTTACTTCTGTCAGCCCCATGTCATACTTGTGGTGCAAGAAAATTATTTTATCCATCTTCAATAAAAAAAAATTTTAAAAATTAAAAATTGAATATAAAAAAAAACGTTTAAGCACAAGACATAAATTGGTATTTCACTCTTTAAATTTCTACAGAGAGAGAGAATACCTCATGAATACTTTGATACCAGATACATTGAACAAACATTAGCCTGTATTGTCTGTAACTAATTGAGTTGCTTAGTAACAACACACCTTTACTGATGTCACACGAGATCTTCAAGCGAAGGACATCGTAATTTTGAACCACGGTCAAGGGTTGGGATGACACCTGACAGCTTTCTCGAAAACCTACCATAACACACCCAAGTGAGAACTTTGGGCTTCAACAAATTCAACCCCCCCCCTCCACACTTCGCTACGGGTCTTAAATAGTATGGGGATTCGAACTCATGATTCGACTGAGACACCGCCAACCACAGTTCGCAACTACGGGTTATCAACTGCTGTGACCTCCTATCCATATTGTCCTGTAAGTGAGTGCATATTTTTGTCGTACTGTTCAGTATTCGAGGACTTTTGGCGACGGACTTTGTAATTTTGAACCATGGCCAAGTAACGTGGACGACACTTGAGCTGGTACCTCCTTCTCCTAATTACCACGCCACATCAACGGGAGGACGTTGGTCTCGACAAATTTAACGTACATCACTCCCCTGCAAGGCGGGTCTTAAACGGTAATAGGCTCGAACTCATGACACACCTGCAACAAGTCCGTTACCTTGACCACTGGGCTACCGCGACCCATTCCATCCTGTTAGACGAGAGTTTTGCAAAATTGAAGCCCGACTCCGCGATTTGATTTTATTATCCCCGGCTAAGTTGTTCTCAAACATAATCAAATGGTTATCGTTGCCATCCCTCTTATTTAAAATAATAAAAATTTCTAGCATTTAATTTAAATATTGATTTTAAATTCAAAATTTTCTTCTCTTCTCTATATAAGAGGGTCTATATTGTTCAGATTTTACAGAAATAACTTTAGAAGATAAAGTTGTTATAATTTTCACTACAAAAGCCTCTCCCTCCGTAAATTCAGAATTTTTCCACCCACAGAAGAAGAAACCTATTATCAGGATTGTTCTAAAAATTGATTTTGTCTCTACTTTCTTGATGTCTAAAGCTCTTCTCAATTTAGTATTTATAATAAAATCTCCATTTATACAATTAATATTTTTTTCGATTTCACACCAAAACGAGTACATTTCAAGTACTTTAGAAACATCGCATCTATTATGTATGCTTAGAAAAAAATTAAAAAAAGAAGAATCATCATGAAAAATTATGAAATAATATTTTCTGAGCAAATTCTAATCAAATCAATAATTGTTTACGTATTGAATTAAAAGTCAACCATACAACTTTAAAAAAAGTGCAAAAATCTAAGTCAAAGCGAAATTTTTTTTTCTTTAAATTTTCATTGAAATTACGTATATGTAACAACTTTAAATCCATTTGCACTAAATTTGCAATTAACTGCACTCAGTGACGATGGAGAAACTTTTTAATTATCTTAATTTACCCGAACTGTTCCCTTTTCACGAGAGCTTTCCTCTCTTCACTTTAAATCGATCCACTTAATTCAATAGGAAAATATCCCCGTGTGCAGCATGGACCAGAGTTAAAATTAACCGAACTGCTGGGGGAAGTAATGCTCTCGCAGTAGAGGGAAGGAGATGGGTAATGCTGGCAAGCCATCAGCCAATCACTCGAAGAGAGCGTTTTAATGTGAGCTAAATCCTATGCGGGAGGTGAGAAGATGAGGTATTTCCATTAACCATTATTGAATAGTTCTTTTGAAGAGCCGCTTTACCGCTAAAGTATGAAGGAAAAGGTTTTTAACATTTTAAAGAAATGAGAAATTTTTTTAAAAAATTATTTTTAATGTTTTAAATCTGTATTGAGTGTTAAGATTAAAGAAAGATTAAAATCAGAGATTTATTATAACTTATGTAATGGCAGTGTATTGTTTTGATTTTTTGAAGATCACAAAACGTTTTATTACTTATAGTATAAAGTGTTGTTGTTGTTTACCACAATTATATATGTTACTAAAAGCAGAGAGGGGTTGCAGAAGTTGCAGGAATCCTCACACAATTATATATATATATATATATATATATATATATATATATATATATAATAAATAACATTCAAAATAAAGAATAATATTTTTACCATAATTACGCTTTAATAATAGAATATAAAAATAAAAACAAACAAATTATTTTAACAAATTATTTAAATAGAGATGGTAAATATTTTATATACAATGCAATTTATATAGCTATTACACAGATAATTGAAGCCCAGTGGCTCAGTGGTAGTGCATCGTACATATGCACCACAGGTCCGAGGTTCAAGCACTGGGTTGGGCAAGGTCGACTCAGTCTTTAATCCTTTCGATGGGTCGATAAATTAGTACCAAGCTTGATTGGGAACTTAACAGTGGGGGTTTCACGTCAGAGGGACCACTTGACTGGAACATCTACTCATGCACCTCACTGAGTTAAGTTATACAGATAATTTCATTTATTTGATGTCTAATCACATCGTGTCAAAGTTATGGGATAATCACACAGAGGTATCTATTAAATATAAAAATGATATACGCATTAGAAATTATGCATCTCTTTATAAGTTTTTTTACGTATAGGGAAAACTGACGAGATTAATTATACAGTCAATTAGAAATTGAGAATTTTTAAAACACATGTAAATTCAAACGTTAAAAATTTTATAGTTTTGTTCATGTAAGAAACATCCAATTTCTCTCTGGGAACACTTGTAAATCACTTTTTTTTTCAAAAAATATTTTCAATTAAACCCCACTTTAAAAATTATGTCGTCCACTAATTTTTTAAATGCCATTTGCTCGTTATACTAACACACGAAATATTTCCTTGAAATATTTATTTCTTTTTTGAAAGTAGTTTGATATATTTATTGTAATATTTTATTTATTCCTATTCATTTTTTTCACGTTTTTGGATAATTCAAAGCTCAAAGTACCTAAAAAAACTTAAAATTTTTCAAGTATTCGATTTACATATATTTAACAAAAGAGAAGAGGCGGTATTTATTTTAAAAAAAGTTAACGCCAGAATCAAAGATTGAGCGTACATTATTTATTTACAAAATGTCTATGCATATTATAATTCATGTACAGTAAGACTCCGCGTTAAGCGGGGTATACGTTCCATCAAAGTAGAGCGTAATATGAAACAGCGTTAAACGAGGTTATCTCATGTGAATAATGGGGTTAGGGAAAGGTGGGTAGAAAATTGGTCAGGTATTTTACCATTAAATGTATTAATTAAGTTTTTATAACAATAAAACAAAAACTTCTTACAAATATAGAAACAAGATTAACGAATATACATATGAAGATAAATAAAATTCTAAGTCAGTATGTTAACATTTCAGATCATTCAGTCTCTTCTGTATTTCCAATTTTCTGCCATTTTGTCAAGACGATAGATTGGCTTAATTGCATTTTGCACTCAATTTCGTCATCAATGTACGTATAGAAAGTCTTTTTTTCCATTTCCTCTATTGTATTATTTCTAGAACGGGTAATTCTAGTTGCAGAGCTTGTCGTAGTTGCAGTTACCGATGACAGTATTTCTTCTTAATTCTTAAGAATGGTCCTTATTGTTGAAGTTACCAAATTCAATGCAGCACCAATTTGAGATTGACATTCACCAGTATCTAATCTTCTAATAACTTGCATTTTAGTTTCTAGTGAAATGCCTTTTTATGCTTTATTTCCATGTTTTATTTATTATCACCCATGATAAAAACTAAAAATCATAATATTTGTCACTATAGCAATGGCTATATTATATATATACTTACAATAACGTCAAAAAATGTTTGAAACGATAAAATACTTTCGTATAATACCGCTGGAAAGAGGAAACACAGATAAACTGCTTCGGATATCGGGAAGCCTAACGTTACGTGCTATTTCGGGGAATCCCACAATTGAAATAAAAGGGCGTTAAACCGAAACAGCGCTAAACGAAACAACGTTAAGTGGGGTCTTTCTGTATATTGATATTTTTCAATTAAATCAAATATTTTTACTATGTTACTAAACAAGGGGAGAATAATGCTTGGCATGTTTTGTTATCGTGTCCCTCCCGAAGAGAAAGAAGGAAAGTTTTCAGAGCCTGAGACAGGTTGAACTTCTACACGATAGATGGCGACACCACCAATCTCCCCAATTTGGGTATAGACTAGAGGGAGGGAAATATTCTCCAGCACCCTGCATAAGGGGTTTCTGCTGTAGTCACTCAGAGGACTTTCGGACCCATTGACACGTATTCCGTGTACACTCGGATAGTATTTGATGGGATTGGGCATCGAATCCAGGCCCTCCGGTGTGGAGTCCAATGCTCTAACTACTAGGCTACCCATGACCCCAATGCAGGGCATGAGACACAAGAGAGAGTGTAAGGACCTCTATCAGTCGTTCATAATGGCTTCCCCTCAAAAACTGGGATCCCAGAAAAAAAAGCGACATTCTTTTATCCTTGGACACACACACACCCTTAAAAATAATGCGCTTCAACTGGAAAATCTCATGCATTATTTTTACTGAAACGATCTAAGAGAAATCGCGCGAAAAATTCAAGTTATCCTCATTTCTTCCCATTATTCCAATGCAGAATTCTAAAAACTGGGCGAAAAATTCAACTACCCATAATTTCGAACTACAAAAAGTTCGAATTGTAGAAGTTAGACTGTGTGTAAGACACTTTAGTTGTAACGTCTGTCTCATGAAATTTCTTTCTTAAAACTAACTTGGAGTTTTTCTTTTATGTTATTGGAAGTTCTTAAGTGTCGCTTTTGCTTACAGAGGAAATATATGTAGCAATGTATAAAATGATTTGAAGAAATATATATTGCGACTGTATTGTTATTGTTTCTGGTTAATTAGTTTGACGAGATAATTAATTATTATTAAATATATATATATATATAATTTATTAAGAAATAATTGTCAATTTATTATTAACTAATTTACTAAAAAATAACCTTTTTAAATGTTACTGGAGTTATTTTACAATTTGCATTCCAGAAAAAATCGAGTCAAGCTGATTTATTAGGAGGTGTAATATGTGACACAGTGCATTTACAGCTTTCAAAAAATCATTTCTATTAATTAAATTTTTTTGCCCCACTGGAAAAATTATTGAACTGATTGAAATGCTCATATAGTTAACAACACATTTCTGATAAAAGAAATCTTAGTAAGTGGCAAAACGTTGTGTTGCAAAAAAGAAAGTTAGTACACGAAATAGAGTTGAAACTTCTTTAAAAGTAAATAATTTTTTTTCTGAAAGAAAATAAAATGAGTTCGCACGCATTAAATCCTCCTAAATAACAGTTCAACGCTGTTACAATGCTATTGAGTTCTTAGAGAAATATTGTTTATTTCATTATATACTGCTGGACAATTGCTAAGGACGGATAACACTATCATCCATAGCAACCACAAAATGAAAGGAAGCAAAATGTGGAAAATTAGAATAAGTGCGGGATATTAGTAAGAAGTATGAGTATGCAAATTTTTTTCCACGTCTGTTCATCACGTGATGGCGTTCATAAGAGCTTTAAAGGTTTTGACGCGTGTGGACAGTTGTTGTTTCAAGTCAAAGTTTTACAGGAAAGATTTAATAGACGAACTTAAAATTTTTGGCATGTCTTCCCGACAACACATAGATGATTTTATGCGTGACCGAATTATTGGAAAGATCGAAGAAGGGCGAAAAATAACAGATGTTGCCAGGGAGTTCGACATCGCTCACAGCGTTGTTTCACGGCTGTGGAAGTCATTTAAAACTACTGGAATGTGTAGTAGACGGCACGGGGGAGGTCGTGTTAGAAGTACGACGCCTGCAGAAGACAGATATATCGTCCTATCAGCAAAAAGGAACAGGTGCACCACAGCTCAGCAGGTGGCAAATCAGTTTCTTGCTGCCTCAGGAAAGCAGATCTCCCGAAAAACTGTTGCCAGACGTTTGAGGGGAGGAGGACTATACGCACGCAGACCTGTTGTGTGTGTCCCATTGACCAGACAGCACCGTACTGCCCATTTGCAATGGTGTCGTGAGCATCACAATTGGACTGAACAGGACTGGGCATGCGTACTATTCTCAGATGAGGGTAGGTTCAGTCTGTCATCGGATTGTAGACGCCAACTGATCTGGCGCGAGAGTGGTACTGCTTATCGTCCAGAAAATATCCAGGAAAGGGACCGATATCCGACATGCAGTATCATGGTGTGGACCGGCATAATGATCAATGGCCGCACGCGCCTACATGTAGTTGCGAATGGGACTATGACGGGTCAACGATACATTGATGAAGTTCTACTTCCTCATGCTCGTCTTTTCCGTGGTGCTGTCGGTGATAAATTTGTTTTTATGGACGACAACGCAACATGTCATCGAACACTCGCTGTTCAGGATTGTCTAGACAGCGAGGGTATTCAACGTCTCGTATGGCCAGAGCGTTCTCCAGATCTAAACCCCATTGAAAATGTGTGGGATGCTTTTGGGAGGCAAGTTGCTGGTCGAAACTATCCTCCGACAAACAAGAACACCCTCATCCGTGCACTCACAGAGGAATGGGATAAATTGCCTCAACAGCTGCTGGATAATGTTGTGCAAAGTATGGTACGACGTGTGGAATGTTGCATCACACTCCACGGTGAACATATCCCGTACTGATACCTTTCTTTAAGGTGCCTGCTGACTTTTAGATGCATTGTTCCATTTCTCCGTACGCAGATCAAATAAACATTTTTTTTCTTTCAGATGTTTCACAGCTTTTGTACTTTCCAGAACAATAAATATTCTTTATTCTATTGTCTGAACAGTGTGGCAACTATATTTTATCCTACTAGGCATCATGTCTCGCTTAATGTTATGCTACATAGCAATTTGTGATCCGTCCTTAGCAATTGTCCAGCAGTGTATGAATTCTTATGTAAGTATTTAAATATTACATGCAATCGCAACTAGAGAAATATACATATCCTGTTATAATACATAGACATTTTTTGGCGCATTTTATGAAAAACAAAACCTGAATTAATAATAAACACAAGTTTTAGTTTTGTAAGAAACGAACTAGCAATATTTTATCCCTAAACAATTCGAAATAATATAAAAAATAGTAACATCTCATTAAATTGTTTTTTAAATTTATACTAATCCGAACTAAAATATTCGAGAAAGATAAAAAAATACTAAGCGCATTTTTCAATACGTAACAGTAATGATGGTTCAGAAGATCCAAAAGTTTTTTTTGACGTAAATAATCGTCTGTCGCAAGTATAGTATCATCAGCAACAAAAGAGGGATTTATACTCTGCTTATCAAAGCGAGTGATAAATTTTCTTCCTTTATTATAAATCCTTTTTGTCTATAGGGGATTTAAAGGGATAGAATGGATTCTCAACATATGCTTTAAAAGATATTATTTTGATATGTTGTGATGCTCATTTATTGATGTTTTTTGCCAACTTACTTCCTCTTTCCTTTTATAATTTAAAAATAATTAATTATATGGTGAAAATGTTCTATACTGCACAGTTTTTAATTCTAATTCTATTAACAGGATATAACTCTACCTGCAAATAATTAAAATAAATTAATTAGACTTCTACGCTAGTTACCTTTCGAGGGTCAGTGATTATTAATGCTGCATAATAACCAAGTGCACTTCCTTCAAGTAAGTTAATATACCTCAATAAGTATTTAAGAATGAATAGTAAAATTTATTTTATTTGGTGCTTAGAATAATTAAATTAAAAATAATGCATACAATTAAATAATATCATTTCATATGCATAATTACCATCGACAAACCCTTTGAAATTAATATTTATTTTCATTCAGGCTATCATTAAACTTATCATTTGCTACAAGCAGTGTTTATAAATGGGGTATAACAAGTAATATAAAAAAATTAAGTCTATTCTTACTTAGTTCAACAAAGAAAAAATTTATTGTAGTTATTTTTTATTAAACTGTTGCAATTAATATAAATATGTATATACATATGACAGAATCACAATATTAAGTGACAAAATAGAAAGAAATTTTACTTGCAATTTTTATATTTTCCATTATATATATTTGGTGTTGGACTATTATTTTTATTTATTTCTTTTTATTCAGTAATTAAATTAGCTATTCTAACAAAATAGTATAGTAAAAAAGAAATTATATTCACAGAAATTAGACCATACCAGGCGGGATCCAAACCCACGACCTTTGGACTAGAAGTTCAATGCGCTATAGGGAAAAAACGAACAATTTTCTTTTCTATATATATTGTTGGACTATTATTTTTGTTTGTTACAATTTGCTCATTTTTTAATTTAATGAATGAATTAATATTTGAAAAAACTGTATTAACATCATCCTCCACTACAAGTTTAAAAAAATGTATTTGAACTTGAATGTATGAATAGAAAGTATTTTATTAACGATTGAAAATTTGAACAAGATATATATATATATATATATATGTGTGTGTGTGTGTGTGTGTGTGTGTGTAAATAAATATATATAGGGAGAGATGAACTAATTGTAGGGATAGAAAAATAATTTCTGTTTTGGATACTTTTTCTCTCGCAAATGTTTCGCTCTTTACTAAACTTTCTTGCTCTGATTCATAGACGGATGCCAACATTTTTCATTGTATAACATTTAAAATTTCTTTATTTAAAATAAATGATATATATATATATATAGTCTAATTCTCTACAGACAAGAGATAAACATTCACCAATCACATTCGAAAAAAAACAGAGACAGTAAAGAGAACATACAATGAACTATATATATATATATATATATATATATATATATATATATATATATATATATATATATAGGGAGAGAGTGAACTTATAGTAAGAATTGATAAAGGATGAATTTTGGTATTCTACGTATAAAATGCATTTTTACAATGCTGGTCTATATACGAATAATTTTAATTGATTGATATTTTGTTTATTAACATCGCATTTCGAAGTTATACCGGTGCTCTCAGCACAAGGGTTATTAGGATGTTTTTCAATACAAACGAACACTTAACCCCTTAAGCGGCCAATTTGTTTGCCCAAAATGTTTCAAAAACAGGCACTTTTTTATTGCATAAAACTAAGCACAATACTTTAAAGAATGCAAAAAAAGAAGATATTTATTTTAATTCTCAATTTTAAAGTTCTCACACTATTTCTTAGTTAGTAATTGTAGAAAACAAAAAAAAACCCTAAATGTTTGCTTTTTATAAGTACATTTTACAAGCTATGAGTAATGTTTCATGTATCTTAGAAACATTTCTCACATACTTACAAAATAATTTCATGTTCTTAACTATTTTTCAAATGGTTGAAGATTTAGTGTGTGTTCATATATATATATATATATAGACATTCAATTTGAAGCATGGTGTAATGCATAGTCTTATATTGCAATGGGAATAGAGATAATACCGGCTTTTGTTTAGATTATCTTTCTATTTTCATTTCTTCTCCAGCAAAAAATTGCACATTGTCTTGGCATTCCCTATTATTTATCGAATGTTTTCAAAAATAGAAATTCCTGCCTTCAATGAAACATTTTCACCTTTATTACAAGGATAATCCCGGATGAGAAATATTTCAGTACCACGGATAAACTGCATCTCTTAAAAAAAACTAATTCTAATAATCTCACTTTCAGAATGAAAAATATGTGAAAATCAAACATATAAAAAAGAAAATATCAGTACCCGTACAGCGTACGGGCAAATCGGCTGTGATCAGCTTTTGGTAGCACGTACGGGTAAACCAGTTAAGGGGATAACCAAAGTATTACATTAAATTCGAACAAACGCATTTTTGTTAACAGGAATTGAAGCATTATTGTTATATTGCGGTGGAAAGAATAAAATGATTTCATGTATAAAAATATACCCTGACAAGAGCTTAAAAGCATTAAGATAAAATGCCTCAAAACGTTTGACTTTTGATGCTTGAATATTTCGAACTCTATGGACAATAAAAATAATTCTCAGAAGTCTAAAAAGAATAAAAATCCGTCAGACGATTTATGTGAACCCAAAGAATAAGCAGAATCTAGATTTGGCAAACAATTATACATCATATCCTTGTCATTTCGACATTTCATTGTGTAAAGATACATAACGGCTCCAGAAAAGCATTTTTTTCCGAAAGAAAATAATCATTTTTCTGTCTTATATTTCTTTCTGACAGCATTGGACTCGGTGTGTATGATAAATGCGTTTGGCACGATTTCCGGAATGTTGGCTCCCACACAAATTACAGTGCGAATTGTGCTAAAAACCGAAAATAATGTCTCCGAGTATTTTGGCGCATTGTGAAACCCCCCAAATAAAGAGTAAACAGAATTTCTGGGGAAAAAGAAAACCCGACAGCAAATTTTAAGCAATTAACCACTTGAAACTTGGCCGCATGACATCCAGAAATTAATTTGTAAAACTTAAACGAAACTTTTAAAACTTAACTTTGCAGTTATGACTTATTACTTATTCAATTAATTACGCTTATCACTTATGAAATAAATAAATTATAAATTCAAAAGATGCAAAGACTAATTGCATTCTACAATAATAAATTGAGAACAATTCCTTAGATGCTATAGTAAAATGAGTTTTCTAATCTATTCTTTATAAAAAAAACTACATGCATTTTCGTAAAATAGTTTTACATTTATTAAAGCTATTGAAGAAGGATTTTCAATAAAAGCTCACATAAACATTGTTATGTAATTAATTTTTGATGTAGGATGTTATGGAACTATAGCAAAATCCTTACAAAATATTCTCTCTTGGAAAATGGTTATCTTTACATTTAAACTTAATTTACTTTTTATTTCCGAAAGCACGCATTCTACTTTATAAATATTTTCGTTACATAATATTTAATTCAGGATTACTTATTTTTATTTATAACTATTTTAATTATATATATAGTTCCTACTCTCTTATTCAAAATACTTATCTAAAATATATTACTTTTCTGAAATATATTGTTTTTTTTTCATTTCTTAATGGGGTCTTATTAAAAAAAATGTTCAAGGATAGTTTTTAAATACAGACACTTCAAGCCTCTTCTAATTTAGGCAATAGTTTAGTATTCTTTTCAGCTTCAAAATGATGGAGAATTACTTTTGAGATTTTGTAATAATAAAAATAAATTTGTCTTTAATCTTAATTTTGATGATTTTTTCGAAAGGACATTTGTATTCGAAAGAGAAAACTTTTTCAAATAACGTGGCATGAAAAAATCTATTAATCCATTATATTCCTATTTAGTATCGTCTTCTCCCTTAGCGTTAAAAAGTAAATCCTGCTTATACAGGGAGTCAGTTAACCCAATAATTTTTGAAAGGCATGATCTATAGTCATAAAGTGGGGTGTAGGTACCGTAAGTTGCCATGCTCTGCACAAAAAAATACTGATTACAGTGCCACCTAGCAGATTAATTAGGAGTTAGCGTTATTATCTCAAAAACAGTAGGAGATACGAGTTAACAGTTGTGACGGGCTTATCGCGTTTTCTACTAAAATCTCCTCTTGGTTCTTTGGGGTCGAAAAAGGCAAATTCTTTCCAACCAAATCCGGAAGCGAAACGTGAGCATGCAAATTAGAAACCTTTTAAATAGCTGAAGTTTAACCTAAGCGTATGAGCTATTGGGAAGTGATTATGTTAGTCTGGTTTAAGCGCGTGAACTGAAGGAAGAGAAGAAAGCCGTCATTGAGTGTGAAGCTATCCGTGACAGAACGATCAAGTCAAGGTGGATCCAATTCCACGCGAGATAAAATATATTGAGGATTACGGTTTAACAAGAGATTAAGGTAGGATAATTCTAATATCCATTAGTAACTGTGATATAAACAGAGATTAGGAATTGAAGGAAAAGTTAAATATAGAGTGGTTAAGATCGTGCTTATTTGGTAATACGTATTCTGTGTTTTCTCACTTCAGATCCGCTAAGTTATAATATAAATATTATCATTGTTAGAGTTTAAGTTAAGATCTTAATAAAGACATTTTAAGATCATGGCAACGCCTGGTTCCTCATTCAATTCCACACCTCTACGTCACGAAGATAACTTAGGAATGAGGTATCATTCACTGGTGAATACTTCACACAGTCAGTTACAAAGTTGTTCAGCATCATCTATTTAGTAAGATAAGACACTTTACATAAAGCAATATTAAAAATAGAAGACGTCAAACGCATATTTATTTGATTCGTAACTTCCAAAATTGGAACGCGACATAAAGTGGAAGAAAAGGGAATATGTCATACTCATGATGATTTGATTGGTGGAATTTCATTATGTCCAACCAATGCTTCTTGCCGATATCATACAAGACGGATGAGGCATGCTTTGCTCGTAATAGCATGCACAATAAGCAGAACACCCATTTCTGATCACTGAACAATCCTAGATGTGCTGTTGAAGTTCGATATCAAGTTCGCTGGTCGATAATGTCTGGTGCCGAATATTCAAAATTGGGCTGATTCGTCCGGCATTTTATGAGGGCAAGTTAATGGGATCACGATACTCGTCATTACTAAAAGACGTACGATCTTATTTTCTAGAAGAAATGCCGGTGGGTGACTTCGAATGTATGGTTCCAACACGACGGCGCTCGCAGTAAAAGGTATCACGCGTCACGCAGTACATTCGAGACACATTCCAGCAACAAGTCATCGGATATGGTAGTTGCACTCAATGGCCTACATTGTCCCCTGAGCTGAACCCATTTGACTTTTTTCTTTTTTTACGCAACCCGTCCATTAAGACTGCAGGAAATTCAAAACCGTATTACGGCTGCTTGTGCTAGTGTGTATCGTGTCATGTTGAAGAAAGTGTTGAGGGAAATGCACAAACGTGTCCAGATTTGTATTGTTACTGTAGGATACCATTTTCAGCACACACGAAATAGACGTTGAAAACTTATACTTTTATTCCTTTGAATATTGAAATAATTCAATACTATTTGTATGGGAGTGTGTCCACCTGATTTAACATGTTTTATTTGCACAACATATAATGTTAAGTAAATTAAAAAAATTTAAAAAAACAAAACTGCAGCGTTTAATAATTTGCAAAATATTTTCTTAAAAACATTCATAATAAAAATCAATAATAATCACAATAAACTCGATTTTAAAACACGAAAATACATTTAAAGAAGGAATTAAGAAAATTAGATCGATAATTAGCATATTTGAAATACGTGGGCTGTTTTCTAAGTAAGGTCCGTTTATTTTTTAAAAAAATAACGGTAATATTTTTTTTCAAAAAAGCTTTATTTTAGGATTGTACATACTTTTGTTTATTTTTCTACATAGTTGCCGAGTTCATGAATGCACTTGCCATACCTTAGAACTAAGTTTTAAAAACTCTCTTCAAAGAAGTCTGTCGCCTGGTTGGACAGCCAAGAGTTCACGGCCGCTTTCACTTCTTCGTTGTCACTGAAACACTTCCCACTAAGACTGTGTTTAAGGTACCGGAAAAGGTGGAAATCCCTCGGAGCAAGGTCGGGTATGTATGGGGCATGGTCCAAAACCGTCCAGCCAATAGATTTGATTAACTTCTGGGTCGTTCGAGAAGTGTGAGGCCTTGCGTTATCGTGGAGGAGCAAAACACCTTTTGACAGCATGCCACGCCGTTTGTTTTGCAATGCTCTTCGAAGCTTCCTTAGAATAGTGCAGTAGACACCTGAGTTGAATGTTGTTCCTTGTGGCATAAAGTTCATCAGCAAAACAACGCGCTGGTTAAAAACACTGTTGCCATAATCTTGCACTTTGACAGTGTTTGTTTGGCTCTGACCTTGACGGGAGATGATAGGTGTCGGCATTTCATCGACTGTGGCTTTGATTCCGGGGAGATATGGGATACCCATGTTTTATCTCCAGTAACGTTTCGACTCAACATGTCATCCCCTTCTTCCTCGTAACGAATCAAAAAGTCCAATGAAATGGCAAACCTCTTTCTTTGTATTACACTATGAGTAGTCTGGGTACCCACCGAGAACACAATTTCATAAAGTTGAGGTCTTCAGTCACAATTTTTTACACCCCGACCGAAAAACGTCGGGAAATTCCAATGAAAGGGTGGAAATCTCCTGTTCTCACAAATTTTTGTTTCAACTGCTTGCATCAAATCATCAGTGATTACAGAAGGTCGGCCTGAGCGTTCTTCGCCATGGACGTTTGTTTACCCATCTTTTAACTTCCTGGCCCATTTTTTCGAACTTTGCTGTCACTCATTGCTTCTGTGCAATAAACTTCTGTTATCTGGCGATGAATGTCTCCAGCTGACATGTTTCTCGCAGTCAAAAAACGGATAACAGACAGTATGTTTTAAAGACGCACAGCGAATCTTACACAACTGCTACAGAGCTGGAAACGGCGCGAGTGTGTTCGCGAAGAATGCTGGCCAGTGACGCAGATACTCGTTGTGGCGAACGCGCGAACTAGGGAACCATACGCGCCGACATACCTTACTTTAAAAATAGCCCTCGTATTTATTAAATAGTACGTAATAATTACTATTTAATTAAATTATAGAAAAAGGCTCTTGTTCTTACCTCTCAAGATATAGTTTGAACATAAAAAGTGCAATTCTGAATAAAATGTCTAAAATATGTAGGTTAAAATCTATCATTAAGTAAGCATCATATTTAATAGTAGTGAAGACACTATACAAAGAAAAATTTAGGAAACTTTGGTACAGAAAACAACAACATAACATTATTTAAATGTATTGAAATTTACTCCTGATTAGAAAAATAAAAATAGTTTTTTAAATTCACAAAACTGTATTATTACTACTAGTAATAAATATTTTCCGTTAAATATATTGGACTATGTGCAAGAATATTCCACAAAACATGGAATTACTTAAACTGGAAATTCTTATAGATGACATTGAAAAATATTTTATATGGGATGAGATAGATGCATCTACCTCTCACATACAAGATGGATGACAGCTTATTTATCTTACAAAGGTGCAGTGTCTAGCTCGTTTGCTTTTAAAACTAAACAAAGAAGATTATAACTTTTTTGAACTTTTAACCAGCAAAGACATTCCAGAACACTAAGTACAGCAAACTTAACTTGATATAGTATATTTTATAATAAAAATTCTACAAAGTTTGTTCTAAGTTTTTTGTAATAAGTTTTAAATAATAAAAGTATATGCATTTAATTTATACAAATAAAGGAGAGGTGTGCAATTTCATTAACACTTCCTCCTAATTATGCAACCAATATGACTTAGGACCATGCATATATACGATCAAACTTATAAGCGAATAAAAATGGTAAGGATCAAAAAGTTTCCGAAGCAAATGCAGTACGCGCAATAGTGTACGTACCATAGAACTCGTAGAATTGTGTATAAAAAGATTCCTATCTTTTTTCGTTTTGCAAAATACTAAGGATTATATATGCATACATTATATATATGTATGTATATAATATTACATCATACATGTATATATATATATATATATATATATATAGTCTTATTCTCTACAAACAAGAGATAAACATCTAACAATCACATTCGAAAAACATAGACATTATGAAAATCACACAATGATGGATACATGAGCAACCGAGGTTAAAATTACAATATGGATGCTGAAATATTATAAACATTGCTGACTTAGGACAGCTAATATATAAAATAATTTATATAAAAGTGAGGTTGAACACGTTTTTTGGCCAGCCAACCGTCCCCCTTCATGTAAATAATACTGAGCACAAACCTATTGTAAATAATAGACAGTAATATCTTAATCCATTACATGATAGAGGTAACTTACCTAAACATTGCACTTAAAAATGCAGAGCCCGTACTAAATCTGAGTGCAATAAATAAGTTATTGCCAGATTCAAAGCATGTGAATGGCTGAAATGTAGCACTTAACAAAAGTATAAAAAGATTAGAAATAAAAATTAATAAGAGAGTTACAAATTACCATTACTTTAGAATAATATGAATTAATTAATAATAAGTGATTTTATCTAATATTTGAATATTGAGGTAGCTATAACTGTGAAATATGTAAATTAATGCTATATAATTATTATCCTCCTTTTTATTAGATTTATGGCAATTTAGTATATAATTATTGATGTACATGTGCATGTATACGGTAAGTAATATTATAGCCATAAATCTCTTTGGATCCTGATTCTGGCAATGAGCATTTTATTGTTCGGTAATTCATCGTGATTTAAGCCTTTTTCAACGTATCTTTAGGTAAGTTACCTTGGATTTAGAGCTTCTATCAATTATTTTCAGTAATATTACCCTCATTATTATAAACAACATGAGAGAAGGATGGTTTAAACCCAAAACCGGTTAAAACCCTCTATTATATTAAATCTAAAGAATTTTCAGACAACATTGTTTATATTACTGCAGCATCCAAATTTTTAAGTTCGCAAGATCTGTTTCATTCTCTTATCTTTAATTTTCAAGGCACACAGTTCTGTCTCTCCAGTAGATTAAGGTGTATGCGTTTGTATTCATATATAATCATATAAATAACCACATTAAAAACAGTTCTCTACATTTAATCTCCGTACAACCAATATTAGTATTATTAAAATGTTCTTGCATTCCTTTAAAATACGTACAAATAAATGTGTTTCAGCGAAACCAAAATACAATGTATATGTAAACTTATCAGCTTACAGTTAGAAAAAAATATATATATGTGACAAATTTTATCTCCAAGCAGAAGGAAATGTCCACATAAATTTATTCCAACCGAAAGTTACCGGCAATTTATCTTACTCAGAGGGTATAGTGTTACCAAGAGAGTAACTTTTCAATGAAGAGCCCAGAATAATTTCAAGTTTTAATTAATGCCTTTCTCTGAGTTAGGGCGACAGATGCGCAATCTCTTGTTCAGTTCTCGCCAAATGTAAACAAAGGGAAAATTACGATGGAAAATCCCTAGATTGAGGGGAATGTTGAGTGGAGAATCTAGAATAGCTCGCTTTTCCAGCCGATATTTTGAGAAATGTTTATGAGAACGACGGTGGTTCTCTAGAAGAGTCGGAACGATAGCAAAGATGTAGGGGAAGAATTCCATCAACCTCTTTCCTTCCCACATGTTGATGACAATGGCCCCAAAGGGTAATGGGTAGTTTTAGAATTAATTTATTCTCAGTATATGCTTGGATTTAAAATGTTCAAGTCAAATGAATTAAGAAATGTATGCAACAATGTAGCAATGTTTCTCAAGAATTTAAATAATGCGTAAGGAAATAGGAAAAAATCATTTGCAATAACTGTTTGTTTAAAAGACTTCAAAACTCAACAAAGTTTATACGAAAGCATGAAATGTCACAATTTTTAGAAGAGTAATGTTTTTAGAAATAAAAGTAAAACTCTACTACAGATATATCGAAGCATACTTTTTGGAAACTTCTTCATTCCCATACAAAATTCTTTTTCGCAGGTACAAATTTAAATAAAACGAAAAATATTTTTCCTTTAGAGTAATTGTATACAAGACATAATTTTCATATTTTTGACACTTTAAACCTGTATAAAAACATGAGGGTAAATAATAATTAACGATGACCTTTTTTTAGGAAGAAAAAAATACTGAACATTCTTGAGAAAAATAAAAATCAATTTTTCAACAACTCTGTAGTAATAAAGATCAGATAATTGTTTTTTAGATCATAAACAGCAAATAACACATAAAATAGATTATTATTGAATTATAGCTTCATTTTAATCAATATTGCTTACATTATTACTTAGAAATGTTAATAATAAAGTCATAAATTCAATTTTAAACATGTTCCTTTAAACGATATAAAAAATGCTAGTCTTATTTTATCATAATATTTACAGAAAGTACTTACAAATGATAGTCAGGAAGTTAATTATTGTTTGTAAGTACTATAACTGCATGTAATAATATGATAAGATAACGATGACTTCTGTATATATCTTGAATATGACGAGAAAATCGACAAGAGTGAGATTTCCACTGCCCAGATCAGAACCATTGCTTTTGAAATTATTGAGAGAAGATATCTCGGTAACACTTCTGGACCCATGTTTGAACGGATGGATCCATGACTGAGCGACGAACTACAGCTGGTTCAGGAGTCTATTGTAACTATTTTGCATTCTATTAGGCAGTGGGAAGAGGTACTACCAATTTTGATGGTTAAGTTTAGGCTATACTTATTTCTTTGAATAAATTAAAATCTCGGAATAGTTATTTTCCTCGGGCTGTTATTTTGTTTGATAGAAAAGACAACAATAAAGATTGTACTTCCAACAATAAATTTGCACTTCTGACCGAATTTATGAATGTTGAATTATTATCATCTTTCAACATTCATAAATTTGGTCAGAACTTTGGCCCTTCTTAACACTCTAGCTGACTTAATTGTCTCAGCAGTGGACTCCTGCTCATTGTGGCATCGAGAAAAACAAAAGAGCCGATTTCCTTGCAAAGTAGGGAATGACTATTATACAAACCACTGAAAACCGTATGACTTTTAATTCTGCAAACTTCTAGTTAAATAGATTTTAAGAGGAGATTTTCCTCCTAACTATCAAATGAAGCTAAAGGGAAATCTTGGGAGTGTTCCACTAGTTCAAAGCTAGTTATTCCAGATTTTTCTCTTCCTGTAGTTTATAACGTCATTTCGTTTTTTAAAAAGAGCATGATTGTTTGAAGCCCCTACTTTTTAAAATTCAACTTAAGGACTCTTCGGTCTGAACTCTTTGTAACTCTGGACAGTTCATATTGACAAATACACTGCGCTATTATCTTTTAATTCTATTGTTCTCATGTATAGGGAAGGAATAAGGCTCAAGGTTTAGGAGCCGAAAGTCTGGCATCTGTATAATTAAGGTATCCGACTACACTTGCGACCACTTTTTTTTTAAATAATAGATATATGGAGATTTTTTTTGTGATTTTTAGATTTATTTAGTATATTTTAAGAAAAAAAGACTAAAATTAAGAATTGAAAAATAAATTATTACTACTAAAATGGGAAAAAATGGGTAAAAATTGACAAAATATTACATAAATGGGGCCTCACTCTGTACATATAGTAAATGAACAAATTCTCAATTTTTCAATTTTGATGTATTATTTTGCTATTCCTTTTTGAAGTGACCTTCAGGATAAAAGATATTTTAATTTTTGCAAACACTAGAGCACTTTATCTTAGTTGTTATATGAAATTGCTTAAAAAACAGTGATTATATTCACATAAAGAGCTGTAAATTTTGTAATAAAATAGTGATTGATACATCTGAAGGTTAAAACACTTTTACAGTTATACAGAACATACACAAAAAAAATTTAGCAAATTATTTTCAAAACTTTTTGAGCAATCTCTGTCCCGTTTGAGCTTTTAGAAAAAAGCACATTTCGAGTAAAAAGCATTTTAATGTTTGGCAACTTATGTAAAGTTATGGCATCTGCTTTTACTAAAACACCTGTAGTTTTAGTTCTAGTGAATGGAAAATAAAACACTTGGTATTTTTATGAAGCTAATAAGATGGTCTATAAAACAAACTCATAAAAAAATGTGTCAATTGTTTTAAAAAAATCATAATTTTAGGGAAGTCGGATACCTTAAATAAATTATAAGTACTTACAAATAATAATCATTAAGATAGTACTAATTCTATATATGCGACTCTTTTCACTCACAAGCAATATTTTTAATGCACTACACAAGAAAAAACTATTCTTTAATACTAAAAATATTAAATTATGAGTGAACAAAATCTTTTGAGGAAAGGAGAGAAAGAAAGTTACTAAGAATTCCTTCTAGTGTATAACTTACATTTGAAAAACTCGAATTTATTACTCAAATCGAAACTAATACAATCTCTCGCGAATCCCGCGTTCCCAAGTCAATAAATTGGTAATTTCTTTAAAAAAGTGAATATTTCTTCCTAACCACTCCTCTAAAGAGTAGTCAAGAGGAGATAAAACTGGATGAAAACGTAATTCCCTCCTCTATTCTAACTCATCCCTGGGGAACATTTCAGTATATCTAATGCGAACGAAAAGAAAAAGTGAATCTAGCCAAAGAACCTCCCCGACGATAGAAGTATAACTTTGACTCGGATGTGTCATATCGTATCCGTTTCATCTTGAGCTTCCTGTTGCCATGGGAACGCTTGAATAGTTGTCAGAGACAATTGAAAGCGTTCCACCATTTATTCAATACCGGGTTATAGTTTCCTCCTGCTGACTCGGTTTCGGAGAGATGCGGATGGAATAGGAAAGCAAGGAAGATCCTATTATCAGGGAAGATACTTCAAAGTAAAGGATGGCCTACGCAATATCGCAAAAGATGTGGGGGTTGACGAGCATTAGAAGTAACGGAAAAATAAAAAGGGTCGGGAAAAGGTTTTGAATGTTGTTCTGGTTATAGTGTCTTCTGTTTCAGCACTTTACTCGATAAATTGAATATTCTTTGGGCTGGAAATAAAATGGGAAGGTTTTTAGTTTGATTGTTTATTTATATTACTTTGACTGAAAAGGGTTGAGAATATTTTGTGTCTTTTATAACATACTTCAAACTAGTAAATATTATATAAGCAATGTTATTAATGTTACTTAATGGCATAAGATTTCATGTTGCTCTTTCTAATGCCACCTGTCAGAAAGAAACCCACGAAATTCATCGTAGCAAGAAACTAGATTATGTCTGTCGTTAGCGATAGCTTAGAGCACTATGCAGGCGATAGTATGTTTTAGCTCCGTTCCTCCCGATTTCGATGGAAAATCCCCCAGGGGTGATCTGGGAGTTCCTTGTCCCTCTTCCCTTTCCACCAACCTCTCAAGAGGGTTTTCGGCTCGACGAATATTTAGAGTACCCCCATGCCGTACGGGCACCAAATATTTACAAACATCCATGCCTTCTCCGAAATTTGAAACCAGGCCCTACGAACCAATAATCAGCGTCACTAACCACTATACCGTCTGAGTGGCATAAAAATTCAGTTATGATGAATGAATTATATGTGTTAAAGACTATTGGGTTTGAACTCCTTGCCTTCACTCATGGTTAGAAAAAGGTGTTTAATTCAAATAACACATTTCTAAATTTCCTACGAACGATATGCAAGTACATGAAACATAAATAATGTTAGGATCTCACTTTATTACACAAAAGATAATTAGCAGAAATGAGGTTTGAATTCGCGATCGTCCAATTAATAAATCTTAATCAAATTATATCGGAACTATAACCTCAGTTTTAACGGAATAATTGAAGTTTTATTACAACCGAATACGAAATTATATTCTGTTTTGGTTTGAAGTGTTTATATCTGCATTACATTAAAGTACTCAGAAGCCCACTTGAATTAAGTGAGCAACAGATTTCATTTTCTACCGAAGATATGCAAAATGGAGACTAGAATTCACAAATGAATGGAAAGTATTCGTTAATCTAGAGAGCGCTTGCGATACAAGCAATTCCCCTACTGTTGATAGCAAAACGATGAGGAGAAAATGTTTAACATTCTTCTAAAGCTATATATAATTGGTCATTCCTCTGTGTTTCAATTATAAATCGAAAAAGCAGAACCTACTTGAAACGTTTCCTTGATATAAGTAATATATTATACTACATTTAAATAATTTTAATATTTTTCGTAACTCTATCGCTCTCTCTCTCTCTTTTTTCTTGAGGAACGATTTGATTAATGTTTTAATTGGATGAAATATTACATTATTTATAAGAAAAACAGTATGAAGTAGAGTTAGAAAAAATGTTTAATCAGTAAAGATAATTTTCATTTTACTTCTGAAACCTATGTAAGACAATTGTAAGAGAAACTTATCAAAATTCATTCAATTTCCAGATATTAATTGAAATTTTGCTATAGCAAATGTTACTAGTATCTATTATATAAATAAATAAACCGGGTCAACCAATCACAGAAGCCGCATTCGATACCAACTTTTTACATCTAACAAATTTTCTCCCTCTAACTCGGACTTCTTTGCTTTAACCGGATTGACTCGGCATCCCCTCATCCCCTCCCATCATGAAAAATTTTATAAACCATGATTTTTTCATCAATTTTTAACTTTAAATTTATAATTGTAATTTTATTCATATCAAAGTAATTCTTTATTTTGTTATTTATATATACATGAGATATATTTTAAATATTATTTCTTAAAAAAAGGGCAATTTGAAAGCATTTTAATGTTATTTAAAACGTCATGAAAGGAGATGAGGTTTGGAAGAACTAAGTGCTCCCAGCCCACCAAATTACCAATTACATAAATAAATGAACAGAATCTAATTTCCAAAGTTGTCGTTCTGTATCATATAACCAAGATACGCATGAAATGAAGTTTTCGAGAAGTAAAAGAAATTTTAGTTTAATTATTCGAAATTTAAAACTTTTCTAGATAGGTATATTTAGTAGATGATACATTGTCATAAGATATCAACAATGAATTTTAAATATTATGATTTGTTAAATTTATTTTAGCAATTTTCTATAAGGGGCTGAATATGTACTCCTATTGATGGTTCTATTATCATATTCTGTTACCATATATTGAATATCATCCATCAGGAGAAGTAAGAATATTCAAGAAATTTTATAACATTTCACATTTATTAGCCTTTAAGAGATCAGAATTATAAGAATAAGAACAGATTTTTTCTTTCAAGATTTGTCTGTGCAACAAACTGTATTACACACCATATGTGCCAAAAGAATATACTCTTCATTATTTATATAGAAGTGAAATAGCCACAATAAACTAGAAAAAAATTACAGTGCGTGATTGAATAAAAAAGACGCAATGATTTAACCAGACATGAAATATTGAATGATGATAAAACTGTACAATATATCAAAGGAGATGTGCAAAAGAAATAAACAAAACCTGCGGTGTATTCATTGATTACGTATTAGCATCGCAATTCGAAAATTACACGAAGGTTGTTGGCGACGGATCTTATATTTTTCAGCCACGGACAAGTGACAAAGACTACAACCCAGTTTTGACTTCCCTGTCACCAAATTTCCAGTGCTAATGGGAATTCTTTTAGAATGCGCAGCAACCCCTTTACACAGATAATGTAGATAACCCCCGCAGAAGATTTGATACCTGAACGGAATGTAGCTTACAGTTTTGCGCAGCTCTTCTTTGTTAATAAGAACAGTGGTCCCCAACCTCTGGGCCGCGGACCGGTCCGTGGATCAAATTGTATCGGGCCACCCAAGAAAATTTAAATTATGTTGTTGTTACTAATGCCATCTGATCGGCAAATGCTAGATCAAAGCCCACGAAATTCATCATGGCAAAAGGCTAAGTGACGCCTGTCGTTAGCGGTAGCTTTGAGTACCATACAGGTGAAAGAACGATTTAGCTCGGTTTCACTACAATTTAGAGGAAGAACAGCCTGGGGGTGGTCAGGGGCCTTCCACCTCTCTTCCTCTTCCCCCAACTTCATGAGAGGACTTGCGGCTCGACGGCTATTTAAAGTACCCCCATGCCACGAAGGCACTATTCATTTACAAACATCCATGTCTTCTCCGGGATTCGAACCCTGTCCCAACGGCACAGCAGTCAGCGTCCCTAACCACTATACTGGATGGGTGACTACTTTAAATTACTTTCATTTTATTAACTGGTATATTTCTCTCAGGTTTGTGCAACTGTCCATGGACGAGAGGTTAGCCGGAGCTGAGAGACATCACCTACAGTCGCACCCAAACCACGCGTACGCAAAATATCATGAAATATAAAATATAAACAATCAACGTCTCTCCCCCTTTAGTGGTCATAGTACAAATTACCAAACGTTGACTGGTCCGCGGTGATAAAAAGGTTGAATATCACTGATCTAGAACACCAAAAAGACAGCGACTGTGTGGATAAACGAGTTCTATATTATCTACGCAGTACCATTCGGTAAAAGACTAATGAAAAGTCGAAGCCGATTTGTCTACCATTTTATTTTAAGCAGTAAAGAATTAAGTAATTGTGTTTACTTTTAAAAATTGTATCTATTTTTCTATTTTGATACGTACAATATTTTAATCAGAATTTTTGCTTTCCGGGATACTTATGCTGTTTCTATTAACTCACATGATAGTCTACCGTAACAACTTGAAAAGGCATAAGACACTGAGAAAAATAAATTTATGGAAAAAGGAATTATATTAACAGTATTTATTATAAACAGTTGTCTAATATCAGTAACAATAACTTTTTAAAAAGGGCAATTTTTTCTTTATCTAGTGTCTGTTAATGTTAAGGGGCTTAGAACTTATCAGTGGCTCTTCATTTTCATTACATGCCTTTTTTCCTTGGAAATAATTGTTTTATACTTTTAATACTCCTTTATGACAACACATTTTATTCGAAAGTCATTGTAGCTTAAAAATATTGTAATTTTGATTCATGGTGAAAAGATGGGACAGTTTAGGTTTTTATCATCCTACTTTTCTTAAAAAATTTTTAATTAAGAAAAAATTTTGAAATAATTTTTATTGAAAATGCGCTACATAATCCAATATTCCCATCATTTCCCCCTCATCTACTAATGACTATCAATGATTAAAAAAATCCTAAATCCTAATTTTTTTTATATATGCTTGAACAAATGTAGAATTTGTATAAAGATATTATTCTCATACAGTTTTAACTTAAAGAAGAATATCAGCAAGAAAGCTGTATACTTAATGATTCATCTCTGCAGGATAATGTACAACTTTTGCTTTTCTTGTACTAATTGTGAGTAACAAATGACAATTTTTTATTGCATAAAACTACCCCCTCTGCTTATCAGCAGTTCACTAACTAATCATAATAACACAATTTATTCATTCATTATAATCAAAAACAATAAGCCATAATTCCTTTAATCTTTTTCCACTAGCTTTTCTAACTAACACAAAATATATCGATCACAATCTATTAAAAATAGTTTAATTTTTTGCATGAAAGAATATCATTACATTAAATGTACCATAATGTATACATGTGTTAAACCTTTCCATACATTTTTATAGTGAGAAGGTTTAATCATCGTATACAAAATACAATTATTATACAATTTGCAATAAAAAAAACTTTGTTAATAAACGTGTATTTTGTTGCAACAAATCGTTGCTTAAAAATATGCATCATTTATCAAAATAAATTGCCAATTTAAGAGGGGTATGCATTGATGAATCCGAAAATAAATTCATACGGCAGCGCATCGATTAAAAAAATCCATGTATCGATTGGTTTTTAATTCTCGAACAAACCCAAGATACTGGTAAAAACAAGAAAGAACTATAAATAGAAGTAATTAATAATCGATCCAATCCTAAGGTGCACTAAACATCTTACATGCTAAAGAACATGGTTTCGCCCCCCTATAATCACTAGACTAAAAAAGACACAGAGAGAGCCCGTAATTAAAAAAAGGAAGAAAGTAGCAAGAGGAAAAGAAGTGAGCAAAAGCAAAAAAAAAAAAAAAAAAAAAAAAAAGAAAAGAATGCAATTTGTTGTCTCATTCTTTTGACACCAAACGATAAATAAAGGGAAAACACGAACTGATATCTTCCGATATTACATTTCGAAAACGCTTTGTCGTCGACTCTACCGCCTGGGTTGTTCGTTGCAATAACGATGGGATTAGAAGGGGGATGAATCTAGGGGGCGGTTGCCTGCAGACGATGTGTCCATTATTTGCCTCTAAGCGGTGAGGGATGTTCTTGTCGATGTTGAGAAATGTATAGAAGGAAGAGAAACAGTTGGGAGTCAGATTTATTATTACACTGGAGCTGGAAGAAGAATTGCACGAAACCTGATTGAAACGTGTGGTTGTTATTGATTTTCTTGAAAGGTGAGTCAATAATGCTAATGGAATTCGAGACAAGATACTATTTTTTCTTCTTCGCAGATATGCGTAGGGAAATAATAATTCAAAAATATATTTGTGATTGCTTTGTTCTGCCTAAGGAAACAGGAGTCAGTATTGATTTATTTAGTAGTATAAAACTATTATACTTCTAATGCTTGTGTTTTTAATTGAATTGTTCCTCCCTTATAATTACCTTATATAAGATGACACTAAACTGATTTGGGTTCTACGCATCTATAACTAAAATATCCATCAATTTGTTAACAACAATCTATAGGTCGATAATTAGTGCTATGGATATACCCAATAGTGCCATAAGTTTTGATGCAGTTGTAAATGAGTTAAAAAAACTTTGTAATCAAATTTAAAAACAAATATTTTTTCCTTAAGTTTTATTTTAACTTTAAATTTAACCCTTCATCTAACGCATTATGATTTATTCTGCAATTTTTTTCATGCAATATATTTTTTTGAATCACCACATTGAAATTGAAAATTAAGGGATATACATAAACAAAATACACAACATTGGGAAATTTAATTCGTTACCGCTAATTAATTAATTAAAGACATTCAACTGTAAAATTAATTATATATGATGTTTACTTAAAATAAACAGTCAAATCGTTTTCTAAGGTCTTCATTAACATACATAAAAAATAAGACACCTTTTGACATTAATTATTTTTTCGGAACAAAAATGAGAATCTTTCCAAGCCACTGAGCGGATCTTCCAAGCGGAAAACGCAATTTCTGCTATAAAATTATTCGCCTTCCACGCTAAAATTCTCATCATAGAACCCGTACTGCCATATATCTTGGAAGAGTGGATTTAAAAGAATATTCCTGTAAAGTATCGCCAGAGTATTTGTAAAAATGGTTATTCTATGTAAATTTAAAGTGATAAAAGATAAAAGGTTAACCTATTTCCCCTTTTATTCAAATTAATCCTTTTTTGGCTTAACGCAGGTTTTATGTAGGTCTCTTTACCCACTCATCTATCAAGGCTCTCACTAGCACCATGTGGGTTTCCATCACTGCTTTCCTTCAAAAACTGTAAAAATTGAGATTTCGTTCTTGGCACACCTTCCTCTCCAATACTGACCACAATTTAGAGTTGACTGGATTTAAATTTGGACAGCTGGAAAGCCAACCTTCGTGCTCTATTAAGTCCGGCGCCTTCACTTTCAACTTCCACTGGATCGTCTTCGCCTTATCAGTAGGAATAGAATCCTGATGAAAAAGGCATTCGTTTCCATTGAACGGAGTTACTTTCATCGGCTTTCATATTGGTTCAAAGATAGTTCCGCTTAAAATTTTGTCGTGATTTTTACTCCTATCTTGCAAAAATCTATCCCCGACTCACCTTCATAGCTGACGCCCCACCAAACCATTGCAGAAGCAGGATGTTAGTCTCTCTTTATCCATTTTTTTCTTCTCCTTACTTTTAGGTACTCCTTACGTACGCGGTACAGAATACATGGTCATTTTGGTATTTGAAAGTATCCACAACGTTAAAACTTTTCTCGTCGGTAAATGGAATTCGCCTGTGGTCATTATGTGAATGTCGTCACGACACTTGCTTTAAGAAAACTGTGGCGCTTTAATTTCTTTGTAAGAAAATTGCCAATTATTCTTCAAAACTCTCTTTGCCTAACATATTGGTTTACAGTAAGACACTTTGTTCCTTTTGACACGTTCATATCTTTAGCAAGAAAAATCTTGTCCGACATGATTTCGACGAATTATCTGCCTGAATGCTTTGACTAGAGCTGGTGTTCTCCCCGAGTGTGGACGACAGTTTCGAGTAGTGTCTGCAATCTGTTGTTGATCTCAGAAAATTTCTTAACCCCACCAGGCTCATTTTATTTCTGGATTATGGATCCAAAAATGTTTATGCTTCTTTTTAAACATACATATATTTTAAAACAAAATAGCACCATTTGCATACAAAATTTTCTAAAAATTAATGCAAAAAAAATCTATATAAATAAATGAGTTGTATATATAGTAGGAATCCTTAAACTTTGGAGTCCATTCACACTAATTACAAATACAAAGTTTAGAATACCTAGCTTCTATCTTGAATTATAAATTTGATTGACATCTTTTGCATTTGCATAAATGATTATGAAATTCTTAATCCAAATTTGATCGTGTATAATAAATTCGAAAACACGGCAATGCACATAAACTAAAATCACAATCTATACGGTAGAAAATCGTGTTTCTCTTCATACGTTCTTCTTTTTGCTGTATCTCTTTGAACAGCATATAATACACTGTCGTGTTGGATTAGTTTTCTTCTCTGTTAGGGGAATGTAGTAAACAAATTGTTTTTCATACAAGAGTGAAGGACGGGGAGGGAGAAGTTGCTCAGAAAAAAGATGCCCTCTTTTTGCATAAATTTCCGCCGACTGCTGCTTTTCAACTATTCGAAACCATAACAAGCACATGTGAAAAAATTCGGGAAAGACCGATTGCACAGTGTAAGTTTTCACAGTGCCTGAGCTACACTCGAGATGAGCCAGAAGGGCACGTTTCGCCTGCCCGAGTTCAGGCCGGGAAAAGACTGGAAAGGGTTAATAGTTCGATAAATGAAAAATCTGTTGACGTCTAAACGTTTAAAAGCCTTTAAAATCTCCTTCAGGATCTTTTTTAATGCAGAGAAATAACTGTGGGGCACTTTCATTCGATGTTCATTGTACTCAATTAAAACTGTGTCGGATTTAGGAAAACATATGCATGAAAGACTACAAATTGTTTAAAATTATTACGGATGATCTCCAATGACGAGACTTAAATTGTCTGTTATACTGAGTCACAACAGACAATTTCATATTTTCGTATCATAACATACGGTAACACTATTTCTTGAGATTCACAGCCTCAAAGAGAAATAGACATGATGAAATTGCACATATTTTAAAGGCAAAATGTGTACTTAAAAAGCAATTCACAACTAGTTATATCAATATTTTTATTTTTATATTAGAGGAAATTTTGAGTTTTATGTAAATTTAGTAGGGCATTGTATGAAACAGGATTGCTTTAAGAAAATTGTGATGAGTGCTAACGAATTTGCGTGTCATCGTAAGCCCTTATACGAGAAATTCAACGCACTGCTATATTTTAATGCGTATCAGATTCTATCACATAAAGGCTTATGTTTGGTAGGGAGAAGTATGAAGCAGCTCTCCTTCGCCTTCTGTATCCTTTATTATTGCTAATAGTAATAGACCAATAATGCATAATGCATTACAATGCAAATATATGTGAGAGTTGCCAAAGAATTCGACTTCCATAAAGAAATGTTCAGCAGAAAAAGAGGATCTGAAACTCTAGACCTCAAGAGAAATTTTTTGAATCTCAAAGACTCGATTCCGGGAACGACCAATGAGTGAAACAAGGAAAGATGTATAACATCTGATTTAAGTCCAGGATCCTCATACGTGTGATAAAATTGTGACCCAGAAAGAAAAGAGAAACCTCCAGAGTAACACATTGTGCAAACCCTGTTCGATTCCCTTATTTTACTCATTCTTTTTTTTTGAGTTTTGTTCATATGACCATCTACAAGATTTAGATCGTAATGGCCAAATCGCAAAATAAAACTCAAAAATCCACTTTGCTATATTAAGCATGACTTATTGGCGCTGCCAACAGCAAAACTCAACCACCACTTCCGGTTATAGAGAATTGGGGAGGGGAGAAAAAAAAGAGCCCCTCTTCCAATAAAACCAAACATTACACTCATTTCCCTTTTATTAAGTTCCTCATTCCACACGTACCAAAGCACCGAGACCCTTATCCAGGCATAATTAATGTTCCGCTCACAATTCTTCAAAATCATTTACTACCTACCTACCTGCCTTCCGCGCGTTCCATAGCATGCGAAGGCCCCTGTATTAAAAGGCTCTGCGCTTCAATGACTCGCGGTGTTTAAAGACCATCCATTTCGCTTGTCATTTAGCTAGACAAGCGACGCAGGCTGGACATCAATCATGGAGACGGAGTCCACCCCCTCGCAAGGGTTATGCCACCCCCCTACCCTTGCGTCTTTATTCCATTATGTAAGACCTAAAACCTGCTCTGATCAATAAGCGTGGTTAGTATGGTGGACCACATCTCGCATCGGACATTTTGGGTCACGGGTTTTGGTTCGGGTGATTATTCGTTGTGGATGATGTTTGCTGAAGGGTGCTTTTATCACGATGCCTAATGGTTTTCCAATGGGTGAGAAAGTACATTGGTTATCGTTTTCTTTCTTAAGACTCAAAAGATCTTAGATGTAGCAAACAGGGCTATAAAGAGTGGATGAGTGGTATGTGTATGGGGGTGAGTTAAAGAGCATTTCTGAACGATCGTGCATTTTTTGCATTCTGGTCCCCCCCCCGAAGTTGCAGAATATTTGTCAGGAAGAACAATTTATATATTAGTGTGAATTATTTGTATCATTAGTATTTTTTATTTCATAAAGTAGCATAAAAATTATTTTTGTTAGGAAAATAGTTATATGCCTCTCACTATAATTGCAACACACATGAATCCTTCTACCTAACTTTATGCTTTGGATAAATATATATCTTAAGATAATTTATTTAAGTGTAGCACAGCGTTGCTCAAACCGTTGGGCGCGACCCCCTAGGGGGAGCGAGCATATCGAAAAGTCGAAAATAAAAGATTATTTAGAAAAAATATCAGTTTACTGAAAAGAAGCAAAACAAAATACATTCTAACACATTTACATTGATATAATATATTTATAAATATATCAGTAGCGCATAATGTATTTGATAATTAATATATCAATACTAAGATAAGAACATGCTTAATTTTTACTAGTGACCTCCATGGGCTTGTCATATGCAAAAATTATTCCTTTCATGTTAATTTGTGCGATTTATAATTAGAGTTGTATTGTAACTTTATATACGTCATAGTACATTATTAAAAGGGGTCTCAGGGGTGTTAAATTTTTCTAGAGGTCTGAAAATATAAACGATTTTCAAACGGGTATAATTCTTTTAAATTTAAATTAAATGATTCGAATCTTTTACACATTATTTATAATAGAACGGGGCTTCAGAAAAGTATAAAATGTTTAAAATATAATCATAATTTTAAAAGTCATATGCATATGAAAATTATATAATAAATATTAAGTATTTTTTGCTTTGTGCACGCTATTTTCTAAAATATTAGCCTTTGATGTAAAAAACTTTATAGAATTATACGCACACAATTCATTATACTCTTTAAACCCTACCTAATTTTAGTATTATATATCTTTTGTATTTCAAAATATTTGTAAAATATTTAATTTTTTAAATATTTTTTTAAAAATGTATTTTCTTTATTTATTCAAATATGTAAGTTGTTGTTCTATTTATATAAAAGTAGCTACAAAATATTAAGAACACATTTGCATTTATAAATCAACTTATATAGCTAGCAATTAAACCTACTCTTTTAGAAAATAGCCTGCACGACGTAAAACTTATTAAATATTTCTTATAGAAAAGTTTCTTATTTTCATATGCTTACAATTTTTAAAATTATGATTATATTTTAAACATTTTATACTTTTCTGAAACCCCATTCCTTTATAAGTAATGTGTAAAAGATTCGAATTATTTAATTCAAATTTAAAGAAATTAGACCTGTTTGAAAATTGTTTATATTTTCAGACCTCTAGAAATATTTAACACCCCTGAGACTTCTTAATACGTTCTAAATATTGTTATTGTAAGAAGAGAGGCGCGACGAAAATTATGATTGAAATTTGGGTCGCAAGCGGTGGAAGTTTGGGAAGCACTGGTGTAGCGTATAGTGAAATATAATTCAGTTTTTATTTGAAAATTTTAGTTTTTTTGTAAAGTTAGCGGTGTAAATGAAATACATACTTCAAGGCTTTTCTGTCGATTCTTCGAAGACTTCCCCACCATGTCAATGAGATTACTATGAACCTCGAAAAATTTAACATACATCAACCACTCTATCAAGCGGGGCTTCTTAGTAGATACAACAAGCTATTTCAAAATTCTCCCATCTTTTAAAAAAAAACATTAAAGAAATTTGAATTTAAGCAATTTTATAAAGCACTTCCAATGTAAGAAATGAATAATTTTATAGTAAAAGAAATAAAATTAATTTTTTTATTAGCGTGATTAATTTGAAAAAGTCTTCTTTAAACTTCAGATAAAAATACTGCTTCCTGAAACATCTCCATAAGGATTTAAAAAAGAATTTCTTGTCACAATTTTACGTTAAACTTTCTAGGGTAATTATGCAAAAAAATCGAAGCTAATTTGATTAATTAGGGATGAGTAACTAATCCTTGTGCATAAACCCTGGATGCATTTAACTATAATAAACTGAGTAAAGAATATTAATAAAGGAGGTCAAAAACTTGATTGATAAACAGTTTTCGAAAGAAAAATAGAACAATTAATTAATTAAAAAGAGTCATTTGCTTCTCATTCTCATTCTTTTTTTTTTGCATAAGTTCTATCTGGATTGGTTGTAATGAGTTCTCATAGATATATGGTATACATACAATTTCGAATGAATTCTGTGTTTCCTTATTTTTCCTTACCGAATTAAAAACCATTGAATGCAGACAATTGCTCATTTAAATAAAAAAAAATTAATATGAAAAATCACGCAGATATTTCAGATTTGTTTTCTTTTTACATTTGTAATAAAATATACCTTAGAGCGACCAACAATTCATATTGCAGAACAATGAGCCTTCCCCTTAACAACATAATCACTGAAACTTTACAGAATGTTAAGGCTACACGGTACCCTCTTTCAAAAAACTGTTTTGGAGACAGTTACAGTAAAAATAATTGATGTTTTATATTTAGATTATATTATTAAGCTGATTCTGTAAGCAAAAAGTCAGTTTGACCAGCCATTACTCTACAATTTTAAAAAATTAGGAATTTTTGAAGTTTTTTTAAACTCTTATAAAATACTCAATTTTTAAAATTTTTTAGTAACTTTAAGTTATTTATGATTCTTAGATTATTACAAACAATATTTAGTATGGATTTGAAAATCTGTTCTCTTGTTGATTTTTAATAATTATTTTTCTAGAAAAACCTGGAAAAAACACGAAAATTTTTAAAATATCACTTTTAGCATTTTTTAGAAAAATAACTAGAGTTCTCAGCCCTAAATCCATACTAACTTTTATAGAACATACATTTGTGAGTATATACAAAAAAATTCAAGGCTCTATCTTGAACAGGAAAAAAGCCTTAGGGATTAGAAAACACTTATACCTTCAAAATTAAAAGTCTGAAAAAAACGCATTTAAAGTTTGTAAAGTCATAAAACAAAAGTTTATAATGCCCGTAAAACTCTAATTTTTTAATATGTTATTTTCCAATGTATGTTCTACATTAAAACACTATTTTTATTAAATATGACTGAAAATTATATTTTTAATTTAAAATATATTTTTGCATAATATATATATTGATAGCATTTGTTAAGACGTCAATTTATTCAGCTTTATCTTAACCTAATATTTCACAAAAGTTTTGAAACACGAAGCATTTATGTACAAAATCATAATGATACTAACTTAAGCTAAAAATAGTCAGGTTTGCTCATAAATTAAAATTTTTTTCAGTTTTAAATTGGGGCAGTTTAGGAAATTTTAGCTCTTGTTGTACGACTTTAAAATACTAAAATATAGTACTACAATATGTTTAGTATAATGTAGTTTGGTATATGTATACATCAAGGAAATATTCAGTTATATCTGCACCATTTGAATTCAGAATACTTGTATTCGGAAGTCTAATTGCAGAATCAGCTGAGGACTGATTTTTAGATACATCATTTTCAGTAGTATTCCATCTCTTCGAAATATTGTTTCTCACAGAAATCTAGAACGCATTTTCCATGGCATTTTCTCTACAAGAAAAAATTAATGATAAAGCTTTTAAGTTATATAAACTATTTTTAAAGCAAAAATTGGCCATGAAATTAATCTTTATTAATTAATTATGAGAACTCAAAAAACTCAAAACATGATCAAGCAGAAATGGTTTTAGTAATGAAAATTGGAATTAATAACCATTTCAAACTAAATGCTCAAAAATATTTTTAATTAATTCAACTTAAGTGTGAAAAAATGCTTTAAAAGGAAACCGAAACCAAAACCAGTAGCTCATAAATTTTCAAATATCTTAAAATTAATTTGCTAACAGATCTGAAATTTCGTGGCAAGCATCTCAATGATATGGACCACCAAAACATGCAAAAAAATTTTTTTTTCGGTAAAAATGAAATTTTTAGGGTAATGTGTAGCCTTAAGTGTTTCTCGCAACCTAAATTTCTGAAAATGAATAGAAAAAATTTTTTTGGTTAAAAATAAGACACTTTTAAACAAAGAACAAATATAAGTTAGATTAAATAGGTCAAAAACGGGATTTAGTTTTTTTCATTAAGAAATTCCTAAATAGCATCGAATTGGAAAAACGTCAATAATACAATTAAATTTCAAAACCTTCTAAGTAGAATATATGTTGTTTTAGTATAACATATTGTATTTTGAGGCTGCAAAAGAACCCCCAAAGGGGACTTGCGGCTCGGCGGCTATTTAGAGTACCTACATGCCGCGCCGGCACAAAACATTTGCAAACATTCATACCTTTTCTGGGATTCGAACCCAGGCCCTACGGCACAGCAGTTAGCGTCGCTAACCACTGTACGGATGGGTGACACAAAAACTTGAAATGCATATACAGGGTGTATCAAAAGTCTTGCTCTGAATATTAATATTTTTATGCTTAAACTATTATAATTAGACTTGCTCTACAAATATATTGTAATTATTTTTATGAATTTTTATAAGACCATTTATCTGATTAAATTTGAACTCGTTCTTCTTTGGTAGCTGGGGGAAGGTGTAAGGGTGGAATTCCAGTTCCAGCAAGTGTTAAGTTCAATCGTTGATTCCCTCACACTTGGCCTTCGACTTCTAAGAAGATTTTTAACGCTGCTTATTTCTTTGAATATTTCATGCCATCGCTTTATTGATTTTGCACTGGGAGGTTTGCTTCTATAACGACACATTGACTTTCAACAAAGCGCACATTGGGCCTTCTTTTGAATTAACGAAAATTCGCCAAAAAATTATGTCTTTGTTACAAATCCCCCCCCCCAGGATCCTTCTTGAAGCAGCATTCGCGCCATATACTACACAATAAAACTTCTAAAATTGACCTATACATTGATACAAATGTTACATTATTATATTTAGTGGTTATTTTGCAATGAATTTTTATAATCATGTCGAAACTATTGGTTCATCCCATATTAATAAACGTGTATATCTTTCCACACAGCTACAAATTTATGATTGTAAAGGGTGTTTTTTAAGAGGTATAGAACTTTAAATTGCAATAAAACAACGATGTATTATTCGATTGACATGAATTCTTTTTTATTCGAAAGATAATCTTGTACATTTTAAATATGATTTCTGGCATAGGACTGCCACGGCTGGCTCGGATGTAGTCCAATTTTCGATGACTTTTTCCAACATTTGTGGCCGTATATCGGCAATAACACGGCGAATGTTGTCTTCCAAATGATCAAGCGTTTGTGGATTATCCGCATAGACCAATGACTTTACATACCCTCACAGAAAATAGTCTAGCGGTGTTAAATCACAAGATCTTGGAGGCCAATTCACAGGTCCAAAACGTGAAATTAGGCGGTCACCAAACGTGTCTTTCAATACATCGATTGTGGCACGAGCTGTGTGACATGTTGCGCCGTCCTGTTGGAACCACAGCTCCTGGACATCATGATTGTTCAATTCAGGAATGAAAAGTTAGTAATCATGGCTCTATACCGATCACCATTGACTTAACGTTGTGGCCTTCATCGTTTTTGAAGAAGGATTCCACCAGCCCATAAAGCGCACCAAAAAGTCAGTTTTTCTGGATGTAACGGTGTTTCGACATACACTTGTGGATTAGCTTCACTCCAAATGCAGCAGTTTTGTTTGTTGACGTAGCCATTCAACCAGAAGTGCGCTTCATCGCTAAACAAAATTCGCTTATGAAAATTGGGAAGAACGGCAATCTCGTTTTGGGCCCATTCGGCGAATCTACGCCTTGCTTGATGATCTTTTTGATGAATTGCCAAACCAAACTGAGAATAAATCACTTGACAGCTGTTAAATCAGTTGCCATCTTGGAAAGTAATGCCAACTTAAACTTCTATACCTAGAAAAAAAAACACTCTTTAGTAAGAAAAAATTATACAAGTACAGGATTAATCATACCCTTAGTTACGAAATTATTATTTACTTATTTATACAACTCCCGGGCTTGCCTTCTTATCCATTTGACGCCAACCCTCCCAGTACCGACTGATAACGTCGTCAGTCGGGTGTTCATCGAATCCAGTGCGTTGGAGCAGCTGGTCGTCACCCATCCTGGCATGGCCGCAGAGTGGTCAGGCCTCGTCAGCAGCCAGGCTAAAAGCCAGTAGAGTATACTTCCAAAAAACATGTCCAATAGTTAGGCGAAAGCGGGCAACAGCCTTGGCTCTCTTCAAGTGCCTCGGGATAGGACCCACAGTGGTCAGGGTTTCCCATAGCTTTCCAAGGTCAAGGGTTTGGGGTCAAGAAGTACATTTGTCAATGTATGTGGATATAATGCTTATTGCTCTTCTGAGGGTCAAAGTGACTTCCGATTGAGACGACTCGGCACCTTGCTTGGTTTTTTTGGTCGACTCTCTCACACATTGCAGGGGATCTCAGCATGACTTGGAACCCACTGTAAGGCCACAGTTCAGGCATATGAAATGAACTTCACAATTTTAGTTCGGCACTGAATTGTGTTAAGGCATTCAGTTGGGTGTTACTGCTTACGGCTGAAATTGCAGCTTGTGAGTTGATGAAGAAGACAACTTTTGCAGGAGCTATGCTAGCAGCTAGTAATTGTGTTGTAGCTGCATAGACAGCTGGGACCTCACCATCGTAATTGGTGGCGTTTTTTCCCGCTGCCAAAATGTCTTCAAACAGCATGCAGAAACATCCCGAGCCGGCTTCGTTTATTTCCGGTAGGTATGAATTGTCAGTAATTACGAAATTATGAAATTTAACAACAAATAAAAAATTACAATGAACTAAAAAACAGAAATACATCTTGAAATAAATTTCCTTATTATTTGAACGAAAGTATAATTCTTCGGGAAAAGTGTATTGTTCCTTATATATATGTGTCCAAAGATGGCTGAATGAACTCGAGTAATAATTTTTTTCGAAAAATCACTCTTTTTTCTCCAATCAAACCCAATTATTATACTTTTTTACTGAAATATTACAGAAAAATTCACGAGCCAAAAAATGATTTCATTTCCTGGAAAAAAAAGTGAAAAGGAATATATATTTTTAAAAGATACCTCGTCTTTTTATAGTGCTTTTGTATGTTCTGAGGCGGTGAGGGGGAGAAATCTGTCAATGTGTCAAAAATAAATGTCCATCCGTTTAAAGGGAATTGAGAATTATGTCATCGAGAGAACAAATATAAATCATAGTTTAAAGCAGACCTTTGCAAGGGACATATTTTCCAAGGTAGAAAAAAAGTACAAGGAACATTTTCTTTTCCAAATTATAGACCTCAATAGAAGGATAAGGAGAACAAAGACTGGTCACACGCCCAGATGATTTAGAGGTTATTTTGAGGAGAAAAATCGAATTTTTTGAACTGTGGAAAGATTTGGATTATCGGAGGAAAGTAATAACAACTTTGAAATACTTTAACAAACTTTGCCTTATGAGATCATTTACATAAAAGCTCCTGTACCTTAAAGCTCAAATTTAAATGAAATTAGAATAAGCTGTTTTATTATAAAAAAATTCAAACACTGGAATTTAGGAAAAAATATTCCCGCTTATATATTGCTTTAATTTTAAATCTCGAATTCATAAATTAAGTTACAATAAACTATATTCTAATTGCTTCATTTTTTAAAAAAAACAAGGTTGTAATTCTTTTTTTATTTCCTACATATTATTTTAAAAAAATAAAATAAAGATTTAATTCATAATTTATGCTACAGTTCATATAACTTGACAGAAGACTTTTTTTGTTTTTTGATTTCCTTTAAAAAAAATTCATATATTTTTAAATGAGTATCAAAATGAATACCAATCTATGCTGTTCAGAATATCCTCTATAAATTTAATTAAATAAAGCCAATAATTTATTAAATAAATATTGTTAAAACAAACTACTTGTCTTTCGCATTAAATAATCACCAGTAGCTTTTGATATTTTCCTTTCTTGAAGGAGATATGATCCACCTATCTGTGGAGCCTCTGATACGTGATTCAAAAAAATTAAGCAATTAAAAAAATTCTTTTCAGGGCTAATTATTAGAGACTTTTATTCCATTATTGTAATTCTGACTTACGATAGGCGTAGAATTTCCACTTACCAACGATTCTAATTAAGAAGACTGCTAAATGTATGTAAGTTTAGAATATAGCAGTAGCAATAATTTGTCAACTCAGTAGTTTCGGTATATTGCAATTTTTATATAAACTGAAATTATAATGCATACATAAGTTGTAATGCAATTATAAGTGCATTATATTTTTTGAATTACACATAATGTGTTATTGTCACTCAAAAGTGAATATTTTATACTCTTAACAATGTTCAAGCGCATATCTCGTGGAAGTATATTATACTTTTGTCTTTTCACTTCAGAAATTTCTTTTGGTTTACGTCTCTATTTTAAATCCCACCATACAATATGTTCTGTTGATTCTCTTTAATTGTAATAGTTTCAGCTGTTGACACCTAAAGTTTCCGACAAGGATTGGAGTATCCCCCAGACAGAAAACAAGGAATTTTTGAGTTATGATTTCTCTAAAGTGAAATACTATCAATAACTCCAGAGTGGGTCTATCGCGAAATGTTAAATATACCTTAAGCCTCTCTCAACGGTTATAAAAGCATTTTAAAATGTTTTGTTGGAATGTGAAGAGTACCATTCTCGAAATTGGTTAGCTACGTGTGGTGGCCAATTTTACTGATAGGGACATATTATCTTTGAGGCTCTGTTGTTCATGCGCTATAACCAATAGAGCCAGAAAAGAATTCTTAAATGCCATATAATTGCCATTATACTATCTTTCCCAATAAAGAGGACCACCACTCGTTTATAGTCTATTCGACCAAATTTTTACACTTACATAAGGTAACAGAAAACTGTAACATTCCACAAATACTAGAAATATGCAAAACAACTTTGAATTATTAAACTTGAAAATTGGGAGCTGAAGAATACACAGAACACACATGATATAAGCTGATTGATTAATATTGTAGGATTAATGGACATAAAGGGACAATGTGATATAGAAATTCAATTGTTTTAAGGTTCGAGTATAACAAGGAAAGCACAAAAGAAAATACACTATCTGAACAAAAGTATCCGGACACCCCTTAAAAAAGTGGTTCTGGCGAGTGACGCAATTTGATACGTAACTGAAAGCTATAAAAGTGTTGGTAGTAGTTTGTCAGATTGTATTTATGCGTTTGTGAGGCAATGAGTAAGTCAAAGGAGCTTAGTGAGTTTGATCGTGGTATTATAGCGGGATGCCACCTTTGTGGGAAATCAGTTCGTGAGATTGCGGACATTCTCCAGAAGCCTAAATCCACTGTGAGAGATGTAATTGTGAAGTGGAAACGTCGAGGCAATGAAACGGCAGAAAAACGAACCGGTAGGCCGAAAATACTTGGTGAACGCAGCCACGTAACTCTGAAAAGGGTAGTGAAACAAAATCGCGAGTCCTCGTTGGTGGAAATTTCTCAGGAGTTCCAAAGTTCATCAGGAATTAGTGTTAGCAGCAGGACTGTCCGTCGAGAGTTAAAAAACTTGGAATTCCACGGTCGTGCAGCCACTCACAAGCCAAACATCACTCTACAAAATGCGAAGCATCGAATGATATGTTGTAGAGTTCACCGTCATTGGACTGTGGACATGTGGAAATCTGTTCTTTGGAGTGATGAATCTCGCTTTACAGTCTGGCAGTCGGATGGACGTGTCTGAGTTTGGCGAATGCCCGGCGAACGTTTCTTTAGCGACTGCATTGTACCGACTGTTAAGTTTGGTGGTAGAAGCATAATAGGGGGTGTTTCTTGTGGTTTGGCCTGGGTCCGTTAGTTCGTGTGATTGGAAACATGAACTGAGATGTATGTGGACATTCTGGACAATGATGCACTCCTAACTCTATGGCAATATTCCGGGGAAGCCCCATTTCTCTTCCAGCAGGATAACTGCTCCATTCACACATCGAGGCTTGCAAAGACGTGGTTTGACGAAATGAGTGTTCAAAAACTGGACTTACCTTCTCAGAGCCCCGACCTAAATCTCATAGAACACCTTTGGGACGAATTACAGCGCAGATTACGTAGCCAGCCAAATCGACCATCCCCACTGCAAGCACTCATTTCAGCTGTGATGAACGTCTGGAAAGCAATTCCTATGGTCACCTATCAAAAATTCGTGGAAAGTCTTCCCAAACGTGTGCAGGCTGTCATCTATGCAAAAGGGAGACCAACATCATATTAATATGTGCCTCTGGACACTCTAAGTCCATACCACTGGGTGTCCGGATACTTTTGGCCAGATAGTGTATAATTTTCATTGGTTTTTTCTTAGAATCCTTTCTTTAAAAATTAACACACACATCTGCTGATTTATTTCTCTTCCTCCTGTCTCTCTTAAAGAACTCATTAATTTAAAATACAATTTTGTAATTTTTTAAATCATGTAAATAAACTGTTATATTTATTTAATGTTTGGAGCTCGATTTATTTTAACCTGAGTAACTTTTGTAAAATTTTTCAACTTGTTCTGGTTACTTATTTTGGCACAATTTTATTATTTATTTTCTCATTGTGTATGAGGAGGGGGAGGGTTAGCACCAGAAGTCTAGGTATATCTCAGAGGCGTAATAATTGGGCACATATAATCGCCTTCAGAATCACAACTGTTTGAAGGACATGATTTAATTCGTTTTGAATATATATTGTAAGCAAACCTTGTTGCTGTACACTTACTCTGAGCACAATATAGTATAAATATATTAATATTATATACATATGTAATAAAATTCAGTGCGTGATAGTTTAAAAAAAACTAGCATTCTTCTTTAAATATTATGCCAGTAAATAACGAACAATATTAAAAAAATGAATGTTACAAAGAAGAATCATAACACAAAAGTAACTTCAATAAAGATCTTGTAATACATCATAAATTATGTATGGTTTAAAACTCTGTTTAACTTGCCTTATTTTCCATCTTATTTACAAAATTCTTAATGATATACAAATCATAAAAAATGTATCAATTGATAAGTTAAAAAAAACATAAAAATTTCTGAGTCTTTTTTTTAATATTTATATGTTTTAATATAGTTTTATTTTAAAAATTTAAAAAAAAAATTTTTAATTGATGTCTTTTATAACTATCTGTATCCTATGATCAAATTTGTGTTCTATACGTATAAAATCTCCACTATTTTTCATTTTGTTTTGAGCAGTGGAATCAAGCCAATATATCCTGAAAAAATTTAAATGATTATTCCTATTGGATTTAAATTATTAATTATCTAATAATTTTACGAAGCCCAAAATGCCTTCCAAACTTTCAAGTCTTAATAATTGAAGAATTTTGGCCATGGTATAGATGAAATTCTCAAATACTTTTAATAAATTCTTCACTATAACTTTAAGTAAAACATATATTTCCCCTCATTCTTCTTTTCTCATCATTCTCCCTTCAAATGTTAATGTATTAATCTTTTGCCATTCAACTAATCGAAAAAAAGTAAATAAATATTTAACTAGGTGAAGAAAAATATTCAAGCTAAAAAAAAACTGCATTCCGTTTAAACTTTCTTCAGTTCAAAAGAATGGTAGTAATGACGTTGGAACTCATATTTTCGTCTGGAATTTTCATTTGAAATTAATTAAACTCATTCGAATTCTGACAATTAAAAGCAAATAGTTAATGCCATTCGAAACGGACAATGAACGAAATTCTTCTGAAAACAATAAATACTAGTCAACTGAAGTGAAGAGTGCTCCCTCGGTGAATTCTTTACGGAAAGCCTCAAATCCCATCTGAATTTTTGATCCAAGATGGCGCGACCTCTAAAAGTGATAATGCACGAAAAAGAGAACAAATCACGTCAATCTTATTTCCCTTCCTACTGGCATAGGAAGTAATTTCTGAATTCCCCGCTTTTCCACTAGATGGAGCTTCAAATCCAATTTAATAAATTCTTTCGTAAATTCTCTTTCTTCAACACACTTGAGAGAGGAAAATTTTATGAATGATGAAAATAAAATAAAAAATTGCTCGAAGAATGCGAATTCTTAAGATGGGATTCAAAATGGTGAAGTTAGCGCGAAATTAAATTATTAGTTTTAGAAGATTAAAAAGAAGAAGGGAAAATCGAAAGATTTTGCATTGAAGTGAACTCACTCCGCTCGTTGGAAGTAATACGACCCATGTTTGCATATCTATGTAAAATTTGGGAATGTTAAAGAAATGACAGTAAAAAAGATAAAATTTAAAAGTCGATTTTTATTTGACGGAAAAATTTCATAAAATATTTGAAATTGTGAATGAGATTATTCGTTTAAAGGTATAACAAAATTGATGAGTTAATGAAAATTTCACATATATATTTTTTTAATTAACGGATGAAAATTATGTTGAAAGTTTCTAACCAGAATAATTTTTCATGGGTTAAAAAGTTTTATCTATAAGAAGCTTAAACACCGCTAAATGTATTTCTGGAATGGTTATCACTGAATTAACGTTCCCCACAAGTAATTGAAAAACACCGTTAAATCGGATGTATTCAATTAATTTCTGTATAATTCAAGTTATTACATTAGTTTGTATTATCTTCATAACATTCAAGTCACTACGATTAACCTGGGAATTTTAAAAAAACATATTTAAAAAAAAAGTTTGAAAACGCAAATAAGAATGTTTAAAAATCGATTCAAAATAAACCTTTGTCTTTAAAAAGTGAAACAAAATATACAAAGTAGAGAAAAATACAAAAGAATTTATTTACACAAAAATTTAACTTACTTAAAATCGCATTCCTAATATTAAGTCAGGAATTTTTTGGGTATCCTCTAATTTACAAGTTGTTCGAATTAAAATACTCAAAATTTTCTATTTTTATTGAGAAAAATTACCGTTTAGATATTACGTGTTTTTTCTTTTAAGTTTTTTTCCATAAAAAAAAACTTTTTTAAATATTTTTTTTCAATTTCGGTATTTTGTTTGAAATTCATATGACAACACGTTTCATCAAATAAGATGAAAATTTTAGTTTACCTAAAATAATATTTGAAATTAATTACATTATATTAGCTCTATTCCATAAGGAGAATCAGTTTTTCGTTTGCCAATTACCAAAAAGCAATTTCGCTTTAGAGCTATTCAAAAATCCCACATCAGCCATGAAAGGAACAAATAAATCAAGACCATCGAGCCTGTGTATCAACATTTACTTTTTTTCTCGCCAAAAATAATTAAACTGAGTAATTAATAGAGTTTGATTCATGTTAAAATTCACTGAGTATCCCAATCATTTTATGCCTTCAAAGGCTTTCTTATGTTACGTACGGAATAAACACTAGTGGAATGTCCGAGTGATCTAGGGGATCTTATATGTATCTAAAATTGAATGTTTTTTTATATTATTGGTTTGGAACTTATACAAATCCACATCACTGGTAGTAGCATTCCAATAGTTTTCTGGGAGATTGGCTGATGTTTCAAAAGAGCCGTAAGTATATTTAGGCCAAAAAAGTTTCAAATTTATTTCTACCGGATTTTTCTCGCAAGCCCCCTTGCTTCAGGAAGAGTTTTTGTATGTATGTGCGAAGTCGCCAAATGCAGTGACATGCAACCAATAGCGAAGAACCGTTCTCGCTCATGTTCAGAAAGCGATTGCTACATTTGGTGACATCTTTGGATTTGGCAACGTTTAAAAGCAGGTTTTAAGGAAATTGATTCCCACGGGGAGTCAAAGGGTGTTATAGATAAAAATTTTCATTTTTGAAGTTGTAGACCTACAAACTTGAAATTCTCTTAAAAGCATAAGGAGAGCTATAATAATGTTTTTGAATACATTCGAAAGCTGAATGGTAAAAAAAAGTCTTAGATATAAATTACTTTATAAAGATATATATACAATCATACATTATCGTAAAATACCCAACGGAACGGGTGGATAACGGCTAGATTTTGATTAATATGGATGTTGGGCTCATGCATGACCGGAATGCTATAAATAACTTTCCTTACTTTTGACATTATCTTTTTCTTATCTCATATATAACTATTTTCTTCCTTATTTCATCTAAACCACACATACACATACATTTTTGTTTCAATAATTTACTTGATATATGCTTGGATATAGTTAAATTAAAGACTGCTTTGGCACATTCTGCTCTAACATGGTTTAGCGTCAATAAAATCACCGAGTCAATCACCAATAACGCTTATTTAACTCAAAAGTGATGTTAATTCAAAATCACAGACCAAATAGATTTAGAAAACGTCTATTCATAAAATTATATACTTTTCTATTTCTACCACTAATTTAATCAAAAAAATATAGGAAAGAACCATAGGTTTCTAATGGAAAAAAACAATATACCCTATATTTCCGTGTATAAACCGATAATTTTTCTTCCCTTTTTGAAGTTAAAAGTGTGAAGGTCGATTTATATACAAATCCATCTCAGAGAAAACGTAGTTTAAAAATATAATTTTTTTTCTTAACATTTTTCATTAGCCATGCGTAATTTTTTAATTTTGAGGGGTGTTATGAACAGAACTTTTACTCTGAAAAAAGAGTTCACATAAATCCTAGAAAGTCATTATTAGAATCTGAGTTTTCAAATAGCTCTTAAAAATTCGTATTCTTTCTCGGAAATAAATAAATGCTTATGATTAAGCGAATTTTCTTCCAAGGCATAAAACATAGATCAACGATCACGTGCCATGTACTAATTTCTCCACTCGTTTAATTTTCAAACAAAAAAAAATCGCGCATTAAGTATGATTAGCACGCAAATAGAATATAATAAGTGAATGCGAATAATGTGTTAGCTTCAGATTGGGTTACCAGGGGAAAAAACTATCGCTGTTGGCGTCTGGCGTTTTACTTTACAGAAATTTGATTAGAAAATATTCTGCCCATTTAATAACATTTTTGCCCTCATGGTGCATGTTTGATAGTTACAGGAATTTTTTTTACGAGTTACTAGTTTTGTATTTTGGGTAAACTTTTGAAGGAAAAATGTACTATCGTCTTTTATATGGATCTGCTTAGATTGGGAAATGTACGGTTTATGTACTTTGAAAAAATTCTATCTTCAAAAAGTTTGCATATTTCCTATTTCCATTTTCTTTTGGTTTTCAGCAATCAGCAAATAAAATCTTCGACTCCAGCAAAAGTCTTCTCACATTTCCCCCGTCTAATATTTATTCTCCAACCGTTTGATGCTCAGAACTTAATGAAAAGAATCCGATAGCAAATGCAGAATTCCATGACATTCTCCAGAAAATTCGTTCTTTTCTCTTTCTTTCTGCCCGCTATCTCTTCTGAATCCTCAATCGAATCTTATTGTTTGTGTTCATCCAGAGAGTCGGTCCCTCTATAAAAGGGCGAAGTTGTTGGATTTAATGAGTTCGACATAGTTTTAAACGATTTTAATTCCGTTTTCGCGCTCACGCAATCTAATTTGGAAGCTAGATGTTCTTGGGGTTCTCTTTAGTCGTGGCAGGGTAATTTGTTTTACTTTTAGGTTTCGGGATGTTTTGTTGCAGTTGAGGGGGTTCTTTGATATAATTGAGAGGAGGTAACTGAAATATTAGATGGTGTATTTGTTTTGTAACAGAAGTTAGGTAATCGTTTCGAAAACTGTGTATTAAATGAGATAAACAATGGTCTTCAGGTGAATAAGTGTTGTAGAAGACTCTTTCTTGATATTCTAATTAAGTTAACACATTAAAAAGAAACAAATTAACGATTATACGGAAACCGCATAATGTACATTCAATAAAAAAAAAATTTCGTGTGTAAGATTGTTATACTTCAAGCCCAAACATTTTTCTATTTAAGGATTATTGTGGGTAAAGAAACAAAAAAAATCCTCAAATTATTTACTAAATGAGACAAACATTACACAATGATTATTAAATTATTTTTCTGGTGTAAGATTTTTTTAAGAAAATGTATCATATGTACCTGTTTACTGTAGCCATTTTGAATAATTTTCAATTCTTTTTGTGTGTTTTCTCAATAGCTGCATTTTTATACACACACACTGATTTGAATAAAACTATTTCATTTTTATTTCATAAGTAAAAACTGATTCTTCCTTTTTCAATTGTAAAGTACTCAATGGTATGGAAAACTTATTAAAGGATCGAATATGCATATATGTTGACAGTGACTTTCAATATCTTATTAGATGATGTAATTCCACACATATACTATTATGGAATGGAATGTCGACCCCTAGTACCATCACAAGAGTTATTGGTGAGAAACTTCGTATTTTGAATCTATGGGAAATGACAAGAATGACACCTAAATTAGAAACTCCCTTTCTTGACTTACGCGCTACGGAAGGATTTTGAGGTTTAGTTCAATTTAATGAGTTAAACCACACCCTATCTTATTTGAAAAGATAAATGCTTTGAGGAATCACAAAATTCAAAAATTGATATAATCTTTAAATATTTATACATTGAACATAAAAAATTTTAAGGATTTTTTCTGATTTAGGATTGTGAGAAAAACGATGATTTTTTTATTGGATAAAAGAATACCAGAAATATATAAAAAGAGCTATTAAGAACACAGATTTAACGATAAATTCTACATTTTTTTTATTTTACAACCATGAATCGCAGCATAAAATGTTAAATGAATAATATAGCAGCATGGATAACTACTTATTAATTCTTACTCTATAATCCCATGTCTGGTTATATATCTTATGAGCTGCAATTATTTAAATTTATGCCAATGTAAAAATATCTATCTAACCAATAAAAATGTATTTCCAGAAAGAAAAATCCCAGTATTACTATCTCATCATGCATTTGGAAAGAATGTGATGGTTCTTTTGATGGGTTCTTGGCAACAATCCGATAGCGAGGCAATCTTCCAAAAATGGATATTACTTGGAAGTTAAGATAAAGTCAATGCAGCATCAACAGTATTGCAAGTTTGCCAAGTGAATCAAGTTAATATCTGCCTAAGAAACGCTGTAATTTCTTCTCTGGGGATTACATGGATGGAATTACACAGAATAGATAAACTTTCAATTATGATGGTCTATTCAGTTCTTTGCTTTCCATGTTTTTATTTTATTATGTTTTCGTCATTTGGAACAAAAAATGTTTAAATCTGATTGCCTAAATCTTGAATACTGTATTATAATTAAATTATAGTTCTTTTTAAAAGATCTTTATTCTAGTGTATAAAAAATAAGGAACTACATTAAAAATAGCTTAGGATACTCCTATGAAGATTTTGTTTTTTGTAGATTGTATCTCTAGTCCCGAGATTGTTTATGTAGATAAATATTGTGCAATTTGATTTATTGATTGTTTATTGATGTTATAGTTTGAAGCCTACATAACATCAATAAACTGCATTTTCGTCGACTGCAACTTTTTTTTGTCGACTGCATTTTCTATTTTGAACTATGATCAAATGATGAAGACGATACTTGAGCGAGCACCTTACTCTTGAATATTTACACCACGCCAATTTTCAGCCTCGAAGGATTTAACGAGTTTTTTCCCCATACGAGTATCTCTCCTTCCACCACGGATCTTTTGTTGCACCAGGACTCAAGCCCATGACTCGACAAAAACAACATCAACTATGAATTCACAATTGTTACTCCTGGGTTACTGAAGCCCAATATATCCTTCCATTGATAGTGTTACAAATTTTGCGTGATGAGTGCTTAAAATAGTGTAAATAATTTATATTTGGATGTGTAATAAGTTAATATTATATAATTATTTATTTTATGTTAAAATTGTAATATTCGTAAACAATGCCATTCCTTACATTATAAAGGTGATTAAATGGAAACTTGGCAAAATGTTGGCATTATTTTTGGTGACCATTTCGGCAGCTTTGCGATTGATTGAACGGTGCAGAAGCTGTTATATTGTAGCGCTAGCTGGTGGGGAGCTGCATCAAAGAGGAAAACACAAAGATCTTTGCCACAAAAAATGCATATACATGCCACTTTTCATAATGATCGGTTGAACGGTGTTGTAGTGAAGTGAGGTCATATATACAAACATCTCTATTTTTATGTAATAGATTAAACTCTCTATCAAACACTCACAAAATAATCTGTTTTACACATTTTTTGTCGAGTTATAGGGTAGTTTCGATTTCCTTTCATCTATGACCCCAAGCAGTGGCGCACGCAAGGGGGCCCGGACCCCGAAAGCCCTTGATTTTTTTTCCGATTGATTATAATTCTAAGTACATAGTACGTAAAATTTAATTAAGTATTTGTTATTAATGATTAATTTTATTAATTAATGCTAATTATTTATTCAATAATTAGTTTTTTACTGTGTTTTGTTCCCGAAAATTGACAAAATCAAAAGGAGCATGATACAAGAATGGTAAACTTTCGACCCCGGATCCCCTCCCCTTGAAAAATTCCTGTGTGCGCCACTGACCCCAAGCCTTTTGCTTATATTCTAATGTCATACAAAAAAGCTGCCATGTACTTTGATAATTTGATTTTTTCTTTTGACAAAGCCCCATTTATTTTTATATCAGTTAATAGTGTAAATCATTATATCATTTAGTAGTGTAAATAACTTATAATTGGATGTGTAATACGTTAATATTAATTACTTATTTTATGTTCAAAATGGAATATTCACAAACAACGCCGTCCCTTACATTATAATGGTGATTCAATGGAGACTTGGCGAAATGTTGGCAATAGAGCCAAGTTAACATCATTTTTTGGTGACTTGGTGGCTATGTTGGGGACCCTTTTTAGTAAGTTTGTGACTATATGGATGTTTCTGGAAATTACTGGAGAAATCTATTATCATCACGATCTATGACATGAGATGATTTTTCTCGAAAAATCCGTGCAGCCTGTAAACAGAAGTCAATCGCTAAAACTGAGTCAGTACTGTTTTGCCCGTCAAAGACTCGACTAGTGATTAGCCTCTACTATCGAGCGAGTGCTTGCGAATAATCTTAATCATTACGTATTTGTATTTTTAGACATTGGTAGTTGTGTCTAAGTGCAGTAGAAGGTGTGAAATCTACTGGTATTTATTAAGCGAATTTTAGTGCTGTATCCTGCATTTCAAGGAGTATTCTTCTACAATAAATTTTCATCACTCTTAATTAACTGTTTTGCCCTTTGAGACTAATAGCAAGAAGTCCTCAAACCCCGATATACGCAACAATAAGAATGGATTATCAGCGACATGAGCCATGATTGTGAACTATGATTAGATTGCAGTAACCCTTTTTTTTCACGAGCTGCAATACAACAAAGAGCAGGAATACAAACGCTTAAAGATTGGCCCAGAATTACTTTTCATATCAGTCGTCTAAGGCATGCACGGAGTAGCCGTGAACCGGTAGGTGGGTGGTTCAAATAAATATTACCATCAAGGTTAACTACTTATTGCCAAAAGATTACAAAAAAATACACACAACACTTAATTGTTTGTTTAATTTTTAATCTTCCATTTTCCATTGTGTAGAGTTTGACATCTCTTTGCATTTACTGTCCGTAATAATATTTCCCTTTCGATCATTTTGGGAACTGAATCCAAAATTCAAAATTCTTCACTTAGTATTCGGAAACTCAATCAGATTACAGCACCATCAAGTTAGTTTCTATAGTAAATATACAATGATTTAACTGGGATGATTATTTTCCTAGATCCCTTATTTTTCCTCAATACTGGATAATTGAGAGACTATTGCATTCAAGAACGCAACATGCCCGAAAATAGAATGTGTAACGCATACGATTTTATATTGAAACAGAAACATATAACAGACAAATTGTAATAAGAATGGTTTTGAATAATGGCCAGCTGATTACATCCAAAATTATAACACATTTCCGTAGCATCCGTATACCACAGAGTAACAACTCATCAAAATGGAATTATAATACGCATCAATTCTTCTAATCCTAAAAGATAATCATATATCGAAATTAAAATTTAACTCATGCCACCATAATCTTTCTTAATTCAATTATGGAGTTTGAGAGATTTTATCTATCGGATTGGAAATTTATAATTACATTTCAACGGTTAATTCAATAAACATTTAAAGCTATTACGCTTTAGTAGGAAAAAGGATTGTTTCATTTTCACCAGAAAATAATCCAATAAGTATGCTCTTTTTCTTTCTTGATTTTATGTTGTTCTTTAAATGCAATCATGTGGCAAACAGAATTATCAAATGAAATCAAATAATACAGCTAGAAATAAATCTACAAAATTTTAATCGTGTTAAATTATTAAACATAATCTATACTTTCGAATTTCATTTAAACCCAAACTACACATTGAAGAACATAAAGTGCTTCGCTTCACAAATTCGAATTCAAATTATCCCTTAGCCATATTATTATGGGCATTTTTTGAAGTTTTTAATTTTCCAACGAATTAATTGCAAAAAAACGCTGATATCTTACTAAAACGTAGCCAACAGAAGATAATTATTTTATTTGAAAGACTAAGATTAAAATTTTCCTCTTGGAATCAAATACACGACGTTCCAGTTCCGTTATGCGGATTTTGCTAATGAAAAATCGCGGAGTCATTGGGAATGATATATAATCTTTTGTTGCATAGGTAGTAAAGAGTTATGCAGTAATACAGGCGGTGTTTATTAATCTCCAGTTAATTTTCAATTTATAAAGCCATCTGTCTAATAATTTCCAATAAATAAATTATATATATTTAAACGAAATTTGTGTGTATAGAAAACAACGAAATAGAGACATATTTTTCTGAGTCTGTGATCTTTTTCATTTATAAAAACAATGCATTTTGTGAAAATTAATAAAACTTCTGGAATAAACAAAGATTTATAAGAAGACAAATATAAGTGTTGTATGAATTCTTTATATTCGGACAATCATGCACCTTATTCAATTCCTACTATTAGTTCACATTCTCCCTATATATATGTATATATACCTGTTCAAATTTTCAATCGTTTATAAAATACTTTCCATTCATCCATTCAAGTTCAAATACTTTTTTAAGAACTTATAGTGGATGACACTTGATTTTAATGCAGTTTATTCAAATATTAATTCGATACTTAAATTAAAAAATGAATAATCAGTAACAAACATAAATAATAGTCCAATAGTCTGTGAATGTAACGGATAGCTATAAAGCACGCGCTTTGTGCATTTAGTGTTATTAAGAGAATCCTTACAACTTGAAAAAATTAAGTATCACATACGCAGCCTTCATTGATTGCTCTCTAATGCTTAATAGATAGTGTGTTGTGTCTCCAATGACATCTCTTCCATTTTTCGCACAAATATTACTAAAAGTAGAATTTTGATAGCTATAATTAGGGAATAAATTTAAAATTTCTTTTAGATATGTGACAAATAGAATTATACTTTCGGAATCTATATTTACATATACAAAAACTAAATAATGTGATATTTGGTTAAATATTTGTGCATTCGAATCTTTTTATTTCTTTGAAGTTTTTATGTGATTGTTTACCGTCTGATAAATTAGCAGTTTAATTTCATTTTCGCTGATTGCTTAATACCAAAACACTCTTTGAAAATGAGATATATTTGTGTTTATTATATTTAATTTACATATCATTTTTTACCTCAATGAGATAAGCTGTTAATTAGGGATCTTAAAATTTTAAATCTATATGGAGTTATGAAAATTGTGTCTCCCTTTCACTGAAGAATCATTTCACACTTAAATTTGTTCTGTTATTGAAGGAATTACGCCAGAACCAGATTGAGTGTAACTATGTTTTAAAAAAAGCGAATTTTTTTATTATTACTTAGGGTAGTAATTCTGCTTTTGATTGAACTGAATGGCTAACGTTGTAATTCCAAATTACGATCATATGGTTAAAGGCTCAATTGAGGAAATGCTATGCCTCTAACAAATACAAAACTATTGCAAAAATTATTTTCAATACATCTATACGTGATTAAAATTTCAAGTAAAAGTATTTTTTACAATTTTAAGTAAAATTTTCAGCTAATTCTAGATTGAAATTTAAGATACGTGACTCTTTAATCCTTTATTTAACCTTTTAGGGGTTTACCAAAATTAGGAATGTATGAATCAGTAACCTTACGCTTGTGTGTGTCAATTTTGATACTTTAAAATTTAATTCTATCATTCTCCAAAACTATATTTAAATCCATTACAAATTTGCATTATTAGTTCGAGTTATCAATCTTCTAGGCTGGCTGAGGGTGCTTGCAAGAGGGCTGATTATTTTCGAATTTAGAATTTGTCAGACATACCTGAGAAACGGTATCTTATTAATATTCCATAAAACCCTACATGATGACTTTTTGCTCATTTCGAATTAGGCTGCAACATGGTGACATTTTGTCAGTGTTTCTCAAACTGTGGTGCGTGCCTCTCTAGGGGAGCGTGATAATCCTACAAGAGGGTGCGATTACATCGAAAATAAAAGATTATTTTTAGAAAATTATTACTTTATTGAAAGAAAGCAAAGCAAAACACATTATGATATAATAAAAAATATAAAATGCACATTTACACTGATATAATACATTTATAAATCAATGAGTACTGCACAATGTGTTTCATAGTTAATTTAACAGTACTAACTAAACGACAATTTTAAAAATTACCAGTGACCCTATGGACATATCATACAATTATATACAAAATAACTTACTACTTATCTTGATAATTTGTAAGGTTTATATTCAAATTCGTATTGTAGCCTTATATCAAAGCATATTATTGGATTCAATACATTGTTATTGTATGAGGGGGAGGTGGGCGTGAGGAAAATTGTGATTGAAAATTGGATCGCAAGTATAGAAAGTTTGAGAAGCACTGCATTTTGTGAAATCAGGATTCAAAAGCTGATACTTAACTTGTACGGTCATGAAGCTTAAGCTTTCAAAACACATTCGTCTAAGAAGTTTTAGACACGTTCATTACGTTCATTTTTATGTGTAGACGTTCATTACTACCTGTTTCTGTATAAAACCAACACCGCATAACTTAATTAATAAAATCACATTTTCGATATTATTCCAAAATTTAATCTCATTACCGATAAAGTTGTGGAAATTAAAATACAATATATATATATATATATATATATATATATATATATATATATATATATATACAACAGGACCCTGTCATCATTATCGGAGCAGATCTAAATCCTTACTAAAAGGATTAAAACTAATCTCTTCCTTCGAGATTTAATCTAATCCCCCAATTCCTGAACGAACAAAAGTCTTTCATTGTTTCACAGCCAAACTGAAGATAATCGCATTACGAAAGATTTACAGAAAAATTTAAAGTTTTAAATTTCTCCCATAAACCATTGATAAGGATGCGACGATAAATCCCGTCCCATCTCGACTCGCAAAAGGAAGACACGGCGGGAGATAATTATTTTATCTGAAATATTAAAAGGAACATTTTGTTCGCGAAATCGAGTATACGACGTTCCGCTTCCGTTAGCGGATCTTGTTAATGAAGACCACATGGTCATCTAGAGTGACATAGAGCTGGAAAAGCGCGCTTTGACACTTTGCATCATTAACAGAACTCTTGGCACGCGTGGAATAATCTTGATTTGCAACTTTCACACTCGCAGTTCTCATTGTTTATTCTCTCGTGGTAAGTAGAGCGTGGGAGTGTGGATCGTCACCTTTCATAAGTCTCAAAAGGATTCTAAAAGCAGAACTTTGATTATTTTAATTAGGGGAGAGAATTTAGAACAAATACATGTGGGAAATAAATATTTGGACTGTATCTTTAAATATGTATACTGTGGGTTGAGTTTGTTATCTGTGCATATAATATTGTAGTTTATCTTAAACCATTGTGTGAGTTAGTTTACGAAATATCTGTTGGTTTAACTGAACCATTTTAGAGGGTGTTATCCTCTTAGTTAATAAAGATTATCTAAGGTTATTGTTTTAAGGGAAAGAAAATTTATTGTATTTAAAACGAACTTAGTAGATCCTCATAATGATTTTCATACTTTGTCACACAGTGTATACCTTGAAACTTTATCACTTGGGAAACTTTACTCCATATTTCTACTAGGCCCCTGGAATTTCATATTTTAGGATGCGAAATAAAAGTTCAGACGTTTATTTATTAATTTTGAATTAAATAAAATTACAAAAGTTTTGTTTAAAAGGCTTAAATTAATATTATTTTACAACATTTTATGAATTTAGCATACAAATATTGCGCACTCATTAAGTAAAAAATTAACTAAGCGATCTTTAATGCTGTTTGCGTAACCGCAGTTAAGTAAACACGAATTTTAGTTTTGATGAAAAAAAAATTACTCTCTTGAGTTCATTTGATTTCTGTCTGTTGCCATATGGGTTGCAAACAATCCGTATATGGATTTTATTTAAGGATGAGTGACAAGAGTGGCTTTTTTCGTGCTGACGAGAAGCTGCTTCATGATTGCTTGAACGGAAAGGGGCCAGTGGGTGTGTTCTAATTAGGTTATATTTCTGATAAATAGCTTTCCTACTTGTTGTTGGATAGTGAAGATAATGTCTTTGATTGCCTACCCAAAACGTGACAAATGTTCTTATAAGTTAAGTGGGAGAAAGGTTGTCCAGAATTTTATGCAAAAGAGAAAAGTTACTAAAAATTTTAGAAAGATAAATTTTGCTTAAAGTTCTTGCAATAATAAAAGTTATTGCATGTGATAGGTTATTAAGGAGGAGATTTTAAAAAGTTTCCTAAAAGAGTTCTTCTAGGTCGTTTCCTCTTAGTATGAGAATCATATGAAAGGAGTCCGAGCAGAAAAATGTTATTTAATAAGCATTATTTTTGATGCTTTCTTTTATCTTTTTTTCCACCTTCCTCCCCCTTTCACTTGTGAAATCGTCGTAAGTTCCTGTCAAAGACATCTTAGTTGGTACATAATGCAACGAATCAAAATATCATTGGAATTCAGAATCTACCTTAATTTATCTTCGAACTTCAGCCACAACAACTTTATAAATCCTTAGGATTGGTTTTAGGAGAATCAAATACACATAATAAGAATTCTTTCAACTATTCACATTCATTTCTATTCTTCAGTTAAAACGATTTTTATTTACTAATTAATATTTATCTGGCATTAATTAGAATGAGTGTGAGTGAGAAAGTTGCGAATGCAATTATTAATATTTCAAAAAGATGTATTTGGGTTAGTAACACAGAAATGATAATTAAAAATTGCAGTGTAGAATTTTATGTAATGTGCAATTTTCAAATATGCGAAGAAATTTAACACAAAACAATTGGAGCTGAGATTTATTTGATGTGATCAAGAGTAGAACACAATCTTGTATATTTTTGTAACGTTGAAAACATCAGATACGAGAATTAAAATGCTTTATATGACCTTATTTTTATGCTCGGCATTTTCGAGAAAGTTCCTGACATATAATTTAACACCCATACTCAATTCCTGGATTTTGGATAGATGTAGGATTTTATAGGGCCACATTAACTTTACCTTTAGTTTATCCAGGATAAGGAATTTGCTGAGGTCAACAAAAATTGTGAGCTGGCTGAAGCGATAAATCGCCAACTTTAGATTGCAAAAAAAGTTATTTTAGGTTTACTACTTTGATTTAGAATGTGGAATTACACACATTACACGATGTAAATTCAATATATTTAAGTTATTTTTATATTTTTTTATAAGATTTCTATGTTTTTTTAAAAGTCTGCGTATATTAATTGAAAATATAACCATCCATATTAGGAATGTCTAAAGGAAAATCTCTCTCTATATAAAATTTTTTTCCTTGATGCTTGTAATAAATTTATTTGTACATTAGGTATAGTTAATAATAATAGGTCGTAAAAAGTTCAGTGCTATTCAGAGAAAAAGGTGTGATTAGGAACATTGTTTTTGAGGAGGCATTAAATGGAAGTACAAATTAAAATAAGGAAATGAAGAGTTGAAATTTTTTTTTATTTTTTCCTGCTTAAAATATATTGGAAAAAAATAGAACATAATACATGTAAATTATAGTCTTACCATTTGAGCAAAGAGTATGAACAGTTGTATAATTTGTACATTAAGAGTTGGTCCCCCATTAGGCGGACATGGGGTACCCTCCTCTCTAGTATTTATAAATTCTTTAAAAAATTATACATTAAAGTCATTAAAACAGAGAAAACTTCCTGCATCATTTCTATACAATATGAAATATTATTTAACTTTTATTACTTAATTTACTACTTTAATTGTAATAACTTATATGTTATAGTAAATTATAATATTCTTATATGATTTAGAGAACATTAAAAGCATTTTTGTCAAGACTTTCTTTAAATGGAAAGAAAATTGCGATTTAAACATAAAAAAAGTTTCAGTTTTTATGTGGATAGCTTAGATCACATTTTAGAAGTATTTTATTCAATCTCTAATAGACCAAATTCCTGAACATTCGTCATGAAATCACAGTAAGGCAACTTTCTTGTGACTGTCGTTGATTAATTGTTGAAATATAGTGACATGTTTCGTATTTCTTTAGTCATGAGGCTTTAACTTTTGTTACAGTTTAAGAAAAAAAAAGAGGGTGGGAAAAAAATAAAATTATTCTATAACAATTAAATTAAAGGGGTTAACATACGTTGAAAGAAAGAGAGGAAAATCTTTGACTAATGCGTCTAGATTAAGAACTCGTTTAACTTATTGACTGCCACTCACGAGATATCTCGTAATAAGCATGTGTACTCAAATTGCTGGCTATGAGATATCTCGTAGTTTGTGCAGAAAATTTAGATTGATTACACATCTCCATTGAGTTGATAGTTAATAGAAAGGACGAATGAAAAATTTATATAATACAAAAAAAACATATTAATTATCAATTTTTGTTATTAAAATTATAACTTAGACGATTAGATTATAACGTAATAATTATATATATATGAATGTATTTCAAAATTAAAAAAATATTTTTATTGCTGTTGCTGTGTAGGATGAACAAGAATCAACGCAAAGTGCGAAATTGTTGGGACACACTAGACAAAAATACCAAGTCTCTATACATTTTTTTTCTGTTTTAAAAACATTCGACATGGTTTTGTAGCCATTCTTTTTCCTATGTGGGATGAAGATATTTTAAATAATGAAAATCAGTTGTATTTGCATTAGAGTCTCCTGCATTGCTGCCGTTGCCATAAAAAATGCATAGTAACTGATTTCCTACATTGACGCATCCTCATCTTTTTATTCCCTCAACTTCTTTGGTTATAGAGCTTGTATGTATTCTGCAGGAAGATTTTGAAGTAGAGTAGAGCGATTTTCTTGTATTGATGGATGGTCTTCCTTAGGTCTCTGCTAATTATTACTTATCAGTTTATTTTTATTACTTTACAACTCTTTATAACTACAATCGTCTTATAGGTTTTCTCCATTAAGGATCATTACACATCTGTATGAAAATCTGACATAACATTACACATCTGACTCTCACTAGATTAAATTACGCTATGAGCTTGTAAAATCAAACAAAGTGAAAAGAAAATCTTGGTATGTGAAGGTATTTATTGAAAAAACAACTACGCATGCGACATTCAGTACAGAAATTTTTTTTCAGTGACGCTAGCTACGAGTTAAATTGTAGTGTTTATTTTCCAATAAAAATTAGCGTAAATGCAATTACAATATTATAGTAATTTCATACTATTGTAACAACCTAATAAATGTTGTTAATGTCTGGAGGGTTCGAGCAAAGATCAGTTATAGCAAATTTTAAATTCACATTCATTTATCACTTTTACGTAATCAACACAACTAAAAGTAGGAAATGCACTTCATAAATATTTAGAAGAGCAATCGCATGGCTTATGGTACCCGACTACGCTCGGAACCGTGATTTTGCAAAAGCGTATAAATGGATAACATTTATGATACTTAGTGTCACTTAGATTAGAAAATGTATATAAAATTGTTTTAAGAATATTATTACAATTAAAAATTATTTAAGTACAATAATTTGACAAAAAATGAACATTGAATGACCCATTTTCAAAATAGTCTCCTTTTGTGAAAAATGCTTCTATTATAATAATATTTTGCCTGTATATAGCTCAGACATCTGTACAGAGTCTCAACTAGAAATTTTGAAATATATAACTTAGAAGTGGGTTTATCCATGTTTTACGACAACAAAGGGGAGAAATTTTAAGAAAAAAATGCCGATAATTATTACAAATGGTTGTAACTCTGAAAATAATATGAATTTTTCAAAATTCATAGTTGAGCCTCTGTACAGAAGTCTGAGCTATATACAGCCAAAATATTATTATAATTGAAGCATTTTTCACCAAAGGAGAACATTTTGAAAAAGGTTTATTCCAAGTTAATTTTTTGCCGAAATATTGTATTTAAATAAATTTTTTTTGCCAAAATGCTCTTAAAACAATTTTATTCATGTATTCTAATCTAAGTGACCCTAAATATCATGAAAATTATCCATTTATGCGTCTTTCTAAAATCACGGTTCCGAACGTAGTCGGATACTTTAAGGCTACTAACATATAAGCATAATTTACTCCATTTACTCTTGAAGCAGTCTGGACTTCTACGATAGAATTCACCGTAAATATCTAACTTAATTGTGCGACCTCCAGTCGTAAATCTTAAGCACAATTTTATCACTTTTATCCTCCAATTATCGACAATCGACCATCCAACGACTATCCGTCGACAAACTTAGTGTACCTAAATGCCAATGCTTAAAAAGAATAACTCATTTGAATAAATCAAGTCCTCTACTTCGAGAGAATATTTTCAATAGAACTTACAGTTAAAAAGAATAATTTTACCCCAAGAAGATTAGTAGAAGTTTTGCGGGTAGACCCTTTATACTGTTATATTTCCTAAAATGTCATATTTTCTGTAAAATTGTGACGGGCTCACGCGTCTTTTCATTATCATGTTCTTTGGGTTATTTGAGGCCATAAGTAATGGCAACTCTTTTTCAACAAACCCAAGAAGTGAAGCGAGAAGGAAAGATGCAAATTAGGAAGCTTTTAAATATCAGAAGTTAGAGTAAGCTGTGTGGCAATTTGAGGAATGTTATGATAATCCGTGATTCAAGCTTGAAGAGGTTTTGGAAAGGTTAGGTGACATCTAACAGAAGTTATACGTGAAAGAGATCCCTTAGGTCAAGGTACATACCATTGCACTCCAGTAAATCTGCAACTTCCAGTAGGATTGTACTAATTAATCAACATTAAGGTATGAGTGACTATTTAATATTAGGATCTGTGATAGTATTGGAATTGAGTTTAGGCAAGTTAGTTATTGATAGTGGTCCGTGTTATGTTATTTCGGTATTATATACGAATATATTGTGTGTTTAGCCACCGTAGATTCTTTCACACTGATGCGACGCTTGTTTAACTTAAATGATTAATTAATTCCATTATACCCATTTTATAATACCCAGGTTTGTCTGACACATTGCATCATAGCTTAAGTTAAAAATTAAACACTAAATCCTCTAAAGACAATAAAACAGTACACTAAATTAAAAGGCCGTTCTTTAAATTAACACTTAATTTATTGTAACAATAAGATTAAATTTGAGTTAATGTACAAATTGACGCATAACAAAATTCTACTTAGCTTTGAAAGAGGGAGTCTGGTAAAAAGGGAGTGAAACATAGTCGCCACCCGGAGTCCCGCGGAGTCCAGTTCAAGGCCTGGATCTAAATTGAGATTGTAGCTCAGAGTCTCAAGTGTGAATGTGAGAGTGAGTCGAAAATCGGGGTGCATCCCGTTTTTATTTGGCGCCTGTTTTCTCCTAAATACTAGAGCGGATTCTTTACCTCGTTCGCTTAATTTCTTTTGATTGGTCCGGAGTCAGCGCAAGGTTACCGCACAACGGTCAATGACATTTTTAAGCGCGGGAAAGTCCTCCGACGCAACCCAATTATTTATGGGTCTAATGAACCTTGCGGGCGTGAGAACGTATGCACCCTTAAAAGTTCGTTTACAGAGGTGGGGCAAAACAACACATTCCTTCCACAAAATTCCGTTTCCTGTAAACAGGGCAAATGTAAAAACTGCAGTTGTAACTTTGGGGACCGGCGACCTCCCATCACACACAAATATTATTATCTAATCTGCTGGAAAAAAGTTTAAGTTTTAAAGATTTTAATAAAGTCAAATTAAGATCATGGCAGCTTCTAGTTCTTCCTTTATTCCTACATCTCTAGCTCACGCTGATAATCAAGGAGAAGGGCACCCAAGGGGGGCACCCTTACAAAATAAAATTGTGGCACCCAGGGCAAGATGCTCTAAGTTTGCCTTGTAGTGAATGAGTTAAAAGGAATTGAGTTACTGCTATATATAACGATAAAAATAGATAAATTAACTAAAATATACAGTCCCTATTGTATGCAGTATGCCTTAAAAGTACTACTTCCTTTGAAATTTTAGTAATAAAGATATAGTGCTCTGTTAATCGTAAAGATATGACAGTTAAAAAGCATTGTCTATCAAATTATGTAAATTAGATTTTCAAATCTCTAAGAAACAAATAACAAAATAGCAGCCAAAGATGTTTTTAACAAAAATAAACAGTACGTTTATCTTCACAAAAACCCATATAAATTAAAAATATGTCAAAAATTGAAAAAAATTCCATTGAAGAATGTTCTTTATTTGTGAAGTATATATGTATTTGATTCCCTTTCCCTCTTTTTTAGGCATGAATAACTTAAGTAGACAATTTATTATAGCAATGATTTTAAAGTCTTTGTTTTGAAAAAATCAATTGAGTGGGATTTCTGTATGTTAAGGTATCCGACTACGTTCGGAACCGTGATTTTAAAAAAACACATAAATGGATAATTTTCAAGCTATTTAGTGTCACTCAGATTAGAATACATGCATAAAATTGTTTTAAGGACATTTTGGCAAAAAAATTTATTTAAACATAATATTTTGGCAAAAAATTAACTGAGAATAATCTTTTTTCCAAATTTTCTCCTTTTGGGAAAAATGGTTCTATTAGAATATTATTTTGCCTGTATAAAGCTCAGACTTCTCTACAGACGCTCAACTAGAATTTTTGAAAAATTCACATTATTTTCAGAGTTACACCACCAATTGAAATAATTATTCGCGTTTTTTTTTCTTAAAATTACTTCCCACTGTTGTCGTAAAATATGAATAAACCCACTTCTAAGTTATATATTTTAAAAATTCTAGTTGAGCCTCTGAACAGACGTCTGAGCTATATACAGGCAAAATATTATTCTAATAGAAGCATTTTTCAGAAAAGGAGAACATTTGAAAAAAAGATTATTCTAAGTTAATTTTTTTGCCAAAATATGGTATTTAAATACAATTTTTTTTTGTCAAAATGTTCTTAAAACAATTTGATGCATATATTCTAATCTAAGTGACACTAAATATCATGAAAATTATCCATTTATGCGCTTTTGAAAATCACGTTTCCGAACGCAGTCGGATACCTTAATAAAAAGTGATCCTCAAAGTCATCTTGTGGTGGGACATTTGTGAGAATGTTTTAAAACAATTAATTATTGACTCATTGTGCTTCTTTTTGATTTAGGAACATACAAGCAGTTCCTATTTATTTTGTGTATATGAAAGTGCGGTGAATCTTATGAACGAATTTCAGATTACAAGATTTTTTTGGAACTTTGATAATATTAGAATAAACAATAAAAGAGTCATAAAATCGAATTTTTGAATAAATTTGAAAAGCTTTTTTTATGAATTTACTCCACTTATGGCACAGTACAGTTAATACTTAACAATTGGATTGTTTTAAATGCATTGTATGCTGAAATTATCAATCAAAATTCGTGACTTTTTTTTAGTAAAAACACTTGGTTTCTTACATTTTCGTATCTCGTGCACTTCTCCTTTTAACACTCTCAACTATTTGCTCAGTATTAAACGACTTTTCCATTCCCTAATTTGGTTACCAAGATAACTAATTCTTGTTACTTAGATTCAATAGAAACACCACTTATGAATTAATTTAATCAAAGTCTGCACGCAAGCACATTTTGCTGTGAAATATTCCAAGAGAGCATTAATGCAATTTCTACCTTGTTTAAAACTGTTATAACATACGATTTTACTCTTTGAGAACCTTTTGGTTCAATATTAATATTTATGTCCGCATTATTTAAGTAAAGTATTCTCTTAAATTACAGATCTTAATTAGATAGAAAGTTTCCTTTGATAATTATTTCCCAGGAAAATTTATTTTATAATCAGATATATTTTTTAGAACTTTTTTTACATTCTTTTTTAAAAACATCATTGCTTTTTTAATGTGATTGTCAAGGTATGTATACGTTAAAGAAATCTGCCCCAAATTTTAAAAAAAATTAGCTTGTATCAGTTATTTAAAAGATGTATTTTTGAGCATTCATATCCATTTATTTGTTTTTTCAGACATAACTACAATTCTTTTTCAAATAAATCATTTTTAAAAATGTATTCTTTCAACAGCTCCATTTTAATTTGAGCATCTTGGTGTCTGTTCCTATTTCTGCTTTTGCACTTTTTTAATATAGTTGTAAACAAACTAATACGCTTTTATTTTCTTCAATAATTATAAGCTAAATTTTGGTTGGATTCATTTGTTGCAGATAGTTTATTATTGAAATAAATGCTAGCCGTATTATTTATTTTTCAGTCTATACCTTTGTGCTCTTGACATCAGTTCGATCAAAGCTCTAAGTCTATTTTATCTGTTTCAGAAAATATTGACTTCGATTAATTTTAATATATTAATTTATTTTTCATTTTATTTTTAAGTTAAATTGATTCGAATGATTTGTTTTAGAGGATTTTTAGCTTAAGTTAATGTTTTCCTTTCTTTACCAGTTTAAGACTTTTTAGATACATTTTTTTTTGCGCGCTCAGATTTTCTTTGCAGAGTCCACTATTTTAATTATTGTCAACTTATTCATGTGTTTTTGTCACAGAATTACGATTCTATTTTGAAATAATCATCGCAAATGTATTTTTTTTTTCAAAATACACTGAAATTTCTAAGAATATTGAAGGACAATCTGTCTTTTAAAAAAAATTAAATTTTTCTCTGAATGAGCCATTTTGCACTAGTGTCGATGTAAACCCTCATTAAACAGAACCTATGCAAGGTAACTGGAAGTATGGTATATATTGCAAAAAATTCACCCATATTCCAGGAATAATTTAATAATACAATACAGCATTTAAACAAATACATAAGGAATACATGAATTTGCATACATACGTGTATTTATGGGTATTTGTAAATATGCGTAAATTTTGTGTGCATTTAGATTTTCATGGTGTGAATTAGAGAAAATTTTATTGTGTATATTGGAGAGATTTTTTGTGCGCATTAGAGAAAAATTATATAAATTTTAAAAATAATATATAATTCAAAATGAGATTGTACAAAAATTGTCTAATAAAACACAATCACAAATATATTTCTTTGTTCTTAGGATAAATGTGGTAAAAACAACAAATAAGCTCATTTCATCTATGCATCATCCTCATCTATGCATCATCTTTCATCTTCATCATCATGATAGATGTTTTTTCTTTTGAATTACAAATATTCTAAGTCTTTGGATTCTTATTAATTTTATGATTCGTTGTAAATGGGTCAGAAGAAACATATGATTGGCAATGAGTACACAAGAAATATTAAGGTCAGTATATTATTTAGCCATCCTAAGCTCCAGCGTCCAATCTAACAACAAACACTTCCGAGTTATGGTTAAATATGATCAATACTTCACAAAATCCAACGAAGCTTACAAAGCAAATTACTAAATAAACAAGGATCTTCCTATCGTACTTAAGAAATATTTGCCTTATTCAGAACCCACCGATTACGAAGGAGCGTCCCATATCGCATTAAACGTACGACAACAATACCTCTTCCGAGAACTCTGCATCCTTAATGGTTGTGGGAGCTCAGGGAATTCGCCATTTGTCGTAAACTAGGAACAGATGCCTTCTCGTTAAACGAGAGAAACTAACAGTTGGGAGATGGTAAATGTATATGGGGGACTTGGAGAGTTGGATTATGGGATAGGATGGGATGTTCGCACGCGATGATGGTGGCCAAATCTCCTGGCAAGTTTCTCGGTAGACTCTCAGGAGTTGATAGAAGAGTTTTCGATTAGGTGAGAATGTGGCGGATCAATTTTAAAAGAGGCACACAGGTAATTGATTAGATCACGAGTTTGTGGGTATCACAGCAACTGATTGTTAAGTTATGTTGACCGTGATCGATAACATAGACCTACAAGTCAGTTACTGCAGATTGCGGATTCTCAGTGAAGGATCTAGGTACAAAATGCTTGACCTAGGGATGTTTGAAATCTGAAGATAGGAATAAGCACAATTTATATATTAAGGTGGATCTCGAAAAAAAAACTTTCTTCGGAATTTCAAAACTTATTTATGAGCAAATGATATTCTCTAGTACATAGATGAAGGGAAGAATAAAATGAAAAATTAATTTTTTTGTTAAACACTGCGACAAGTGAAGTGAAGTTTTGGTATTTGAGCTTTTTATGGTAGAAACAAAACAATTTTCATTAATTGAGGGAATATTAACATCGCACTGTTCAGCTACACGAGAGCTTTTGGTGACGGACATCGTCATTCTGAGCCATTGTCAAGAGACTAGGATGACACTTGAGCTGGCACCCCCTCTCCCAACTAACACACCACACCAACGGGAGGACGTTCGAGCTCTTGACAGATTTAGCATGCATCGCTCCCCTACACGTGGGGCCTTTAATGATACTGAGCTCGAATTCATGATACGCCAGCCACTATCCGATATCTTAACCAATAGGCTACCCACAACTTTTATTAAAGAAAACCAACTATAAAAGGATTTTTTTGGCATTTATTGCAATCAGAAGACGAAATAATAACAAGAAAAAAACTTCAGCTACATTAAACAACTTCTTTGACATTAAATTAAAAAAAACTACTACCGAAAAAGTAGAAGACGGAAAAAAAGCATAGATGAGATTGATTCAATGGCGAAGAGAAAAAGAGTTGGGGTTATGAAATTTTACCGTGCACACACTGTACTAATCAGTATTAGTTTATCCCTAGTCACCCCTTTTGGGTTATTTATACTGTAGAAAAATAATTTTTGAGCCTAAAATCATGTTATCAAATTTAAGTCTTTTCCCCTTTTTGAGAAAAGTCAACTTTTTTGTGGCAATATAAAATTTTTAAATCATTTTTAAAATTATCGTTTTTGTGCGTGTGATCTTCATATCTCATTGAACAGGCGTGTCAAACTCATATGATATTACGGGTCGCAAGTTCTATTCTATATTAAGTTGAAAGCCGCATAATTTTAATGTTAAAAAAATTAACAAATATATTCGAAATAAATGTCCTCATTTTATTTACTAATAGCAAAAATAAAAGTATAACTTTAAAAACCTATAGCGAATTCTTCCTATCTTATTATGTATCAGTTTGTTATTTTATTATATATTATTGTGTGCCGATATATTTGCCGGGCCGCAAAAATGTTCGTTGTGGGACGCGAGATTAACAAACCTGCCATAGAACATCTTTTAAACAGATCTATGTTCCAATTGATGCACTCTAATGTTGAGTCTAAGGGGAAAATGTTTGTTTTGGAGATGCTTTTAACTTTGAAAAGCATTATATATATATATATATATATATATATATATATATATATATATATATATATATATATATATATATATATTTGTTTTTTCGTATTTTTATGTTAACACTAATCAAAAATTGTCAATGTATAAATAAGAATAGAGAGTGTTTGATTTTAATTTAATCATTATATACTATGAATTACGAAATTAGTCAAATTATACATTAGATACATGAAATCAAACCCACACAGAATATGGTTTACTTTTTGTTTGCAAACTTTTTTTTAAAATAATACAAAGATAGAGATAGTTTTCATGAGCAAGTTTTCTTCTTGCATTGTTGATATTATTTCCATCGATTAACTGTAAAATACTTTAAATTATTCCCTCTTTTTAACCATTTCTATTTAGTTGCTATGACAACAAAGCCGGGAAATATTAAAATCATGTCAACGTTAAAAAGTTCTGTGGTGTTTACCATCTGTCATCCCATCTGTAGAGAACATTGTATATTAAGTTAATTACTTTTTATGCAAGCCTTCCTGTAATAATAAACAAAAAATATATATAATTGATTTTTCAGCTTTTCAAAAATCTTTCGTGTTTCGTTTATATAGTCAGTAACATCTTCTTTCAAAATAAACTTGCAATAATTATTAGCTTTTTAAGTTAAACAAAAACCTTTACCAAAATTTAAACAAAATTTACGATGATGCGATCACGTGATATTCGTGGAAACACTAAGCAATCAAGAATATGAAAACGAGTCTCCCTTTGTTTTTCCTGAAATATATTTACTGTATACATTTAATGAAATGCTAGTTAATCCTAGTACCCTAATAAGCTGCACAATTAAAGACTTCCGATGAAATTCAACATCTCTGTAGGGTCTTGAAAACAGGTCCCGAAAGATTATCACTCATCTAACCAAAAGAGTGTGACAAAACATATATACACCGAGGCATTGCAAATATCGACGATGAGAGGGAGGGGTTAGTATGTGGTGATGATAGAAAAATCACTGGAGAACTCTTTAGAGGTTCAAAGGCAAGTAATATAAAAAAAATTATGTCTATTCCTACTTAGGTCAATAAAGAAAATTTTATTTTAGTTACTTTTTATCAAATAATTACAATTAATATAAATATGTATAGACACATAACAGAATCACAATATTAAGTGACAATTAATTTTTATTAATTATCATTAAAGTACCGTACTGTCTTTCAAAGCAATCCTGTATATAAAATTTCAGTTCAACTGAAGTCTTTAAAACATGAGGGAAAAAAATAAAGTTTTGACTCAAATAGCTAAAAATGAAGCCAACATGACTGTATCTATAATTCTTTAAATAATTAGCTTCAGTCAATTAATTTTAATTAATTATAATTAAATTATAGTATTGTAACCCAAAAAAATCATGTATAGAAAATTTCAACTGAAATGAGTGCTATAAAATGTGAGAAAAAACCTTTCGAAGTTTCGACACGAGTCGCCAAAATAATCACTAAGTCACCAAAAATGATGCCAACGTAACTGTATCAGCAATTCTTTGAATAACTGGTTTTAATCAGTTACTTTTTATTAACTGTAATTAAATTACCGTATTGTCATCCAAAATAATCGAGTATATAAAATTTTAACTCAACTGAGTGCTTTAAAATGTATTTTTTTTAATGATTGAAAATTTGAACAAGATATGTATAGGGAAATTGTGAGCTATAATAGTAAGAATTGAAAAATAGTCACTTTTAAAGTAAAGAAATTTTATTTCATTGAACTAACACATTGCAGAGCTATATACTCTAGCGTTTTGAATATTATTATGTCAATCTCTGGATATGTTGAGAAACACATTACATTCAACTCTCAGTAACCAGAATGAGTTTCTAATGTTTTATAAGCTGTATACATGAAATTTCAGGCCATTAATTTAATAATGCTTTTTGAAAGATATTATTAAAGGGGAACATACATTAGTGAAAGAAAAATAATTTATTTAAATAATATTTTTCTTCCTTTCAGAAAGAGATTTCTTTAGTAATATATAATTGATAATGTAGCATAGACAAACACAGTTTATAAGACAAGACCCATCAATATTACAATATGCCGTAACGAATTAATGAAATACAATCAAGTCCTTACATGAAATTACTCATATAAACATATATTTCTCCTTACTTTAATATAATATTTAAGAAACCCTTTTCATTTGAAATACTTGCTGTATTCTGTACCCACCCATTTTTCGAGGAAACCTCTTACCGAATTAAGTTTGCGACACAATACGTTTTCCCGGAACTCAGCATCTGCAATTGTAGTGGAAGTTCATAGAATTCGCAATTTTATCTAAACCAGGAACAGATGCCTCTTTCATTCAAAGAGAGGAGCTAGAAGCTGTGAGTGAGGGGAGAGGGAAAATGCGCATAGAAAGTTTGGAGAGTTGGATTATGCGATGGGATGAGATATTAGCACGCAAAGATTGTGGCGAAAACGTTCGAGAGCTCCTTGGAAGGCTCTCTCCAGAAATATATCGAACAGTTTTCGATTAAATGAAAGTGTAGTAAATCAAATTTGAAGTAGATGGATATGGTAATGGATCGGATCATGAACACTTGTGTGTTACAGTACGAGATAGTTTAATTATTCTCATTGATAACTTACAAGGAATGTTATTACTACAGTTCACTAAATCTCTACACAGAATACAGGCAACAGTTGCTAGTATATAATTAAGACCCGAAACCGCATTCAAGTAATCTTTAATAAAAATAAGTTAAGTTATTTAATAATTATCATTCGTGATAGTAGTATATGACTTAACTATAGAGGCATTGGTATCCGATATTTGCATGTTTGACATAAAGCGATTTATAAGTGTCGACAGTAAAAAGTTCGCAGGAGGAAATTGTTAGTTTTGCTTTGCTTAGGTTATATTAACATTGTTTTAAATCAACATTAATAAGCATAGTGATTGCATAGAAATTTGTCATCTTTCCTATCTTTAAAGTACACAGGATGGTTGATTCACTACTAGACCAGCAAACTTGCAGGGTGTTTAGGGGGTACAGAAACGACTCGGAATCACATAGTCGCAATCACACGGTCACAAATGCCGTAGTTGTGAGGAATGGCGCAAAGAAGCAGAGAGAGAAAGAACAAAAACAACAACACATTAAAGGGACAAAAAATATGTTATTTAAAGGTTGTACTACAACATGTGTTCGAAATTATGACCAGAAGTCTTCTGGTAGGCCTGACAGCAGTGCTGCATGGAATTCATTACGTTCTCCAAGATTCCTGGCAGACTTGCGGTAGGTGACCTTGAATGGAAGTTTTTGCCGAAACAGATCCTGCTAGAAGTTGTCATTTGAGATCCGTTTTCCGAGGTAGTTGGATAAACTAGTATCTTTTTCTCTGCTTCTTTGAACCATAGCTCACAACTATGGCATTTGCGACCCCGCATTTCTATGTGACTTTGAGTCATTTCTTTGTCCTTTAAACGCCCTGCAAGTTTGTCGGTCTGTTAGAGAATCACTCTGTATTATTCAGTTATTTCATAGAATCCTTAGGTACTGTATGAAATTAATGACCACAGTAGTTTAAATGCATAATAAATTAATAATTTCACACTTTACCTCTAGCTATTGAATGGAATAACTATGGCATTCAATAAATTAATGAGATAAGCCATTAAAGAGTGATATTAAACCTTGTAATGATAAACTGTTTGATATTTTTAAAAAAAAATCCGTTTTCTCTGTTTTCAAAAGCAACTGATAAGTAGTTAAAATTTCCTAAAAATATACATCAAATTACATATAGCTTTATTGATCAATAATAAAGGAAAAAACAGAATATATAAACTAATATTTTTGCTTGAATTAGTTTAGAAGTAGTAAAAATATTTCATTATATAGAGCAGTAAAAGTTATATTTAAATGTTAACACGCTATAGCTGCATAAATTCGTAGTTTTCCTAATCCTAATGCTCACATGCATAAAATATTAAAATTTGTTATCACATATTCAAAAAACATACCTTGTTTAATACTTTAAGGATTGGATAATAATTATTGTACAACAATGAGTTAAAGCAAGGAATCCATGTTTTCACTCGCATTAATTTTTCATACTTTAAATGGCGTCGCTATTTTTTTCATGAACTGTGTACCTAGTTATTTTTAGAAGAAGTGGATTCCATGCATTAATCATTACTTATAAATGATGCGCAAATTATAATAATATATTTTTATACGATGTATGATGAGTTCAAAAAATGTAGGAATCTTAAATGCTCCTACAAAAACTTTTAAAATAACGTGACCTTTTTAAATTGGTCGTATAATTTTCCATTAAGTTATAAGTTTTTAAGTTACATTTTAAATTGTGACATAACAAGAAAATATTTTTTAAAAAATTTCATTTTTATATATATATATATATATTCTGAATTATTCTTGAATGAATTCTATTTATTTGATTTTTATTTTTATCTTACTACATTCGTAGCATCATATTTTGTCAATGGAACAATTATTCAAAATATGTCAATAGAACATATTTTTATGAATTAAAGTTTTAGTAAGTACATTTGAAACATTGAAACTAAAACATTATTGCTAAAAAAAAGTTAGAAAAAGAGAGAAAAAATGCAAAAAATAATTATTTTCTCCTCATTCATAAATTTTAAATTCCCAAATTAATTTGAAATTTGAGTTGGAGTTTGTATTAAACATTTAAATAGAAGGAATAGCAGGAAGTATTTAAATATAGTACTAGGTTTTAGATAAGAGACACAAAGAGATTATGTTTTATTGCTTGTACTGGATTTTTCTTAGAAATGTTTCTTTTTTGTTTTGTTTTATTTATGCTATGCCCGTCTTTGACCTTACGATCGTTAGTGGACCAGCAGCACAATACAATGTAGAACGATAAAAAAAAGTCGTCAGAGGCATAGTTAACAACACACACATTTAAGGAAACATATTTTATATAAAACAGCTGGGCATATTTTGAGGTGATCTCAAATCATGGTTAACAAGTGAACAGGAATTTGAATCTGCCATTTCCATTCTACGCGGGTAATCCTTCAAAAAGTCATGACCAGTAGTGTCTAAAACAGGCCATGCTAACTGCTTCGAGCAAAGAACTAGAATGTCTTTAGAAAGAAAATCCATTTTTTCCCTCTCATGCCCTCTCTGTCTATCACTCTCTCTAAAATTCTTTTTCTTTATCTCTTCATAGTCATATATCGACATGAAATTTGCTCGACTTAGGAAAATTTTAAAAAGATATATTAATTTTTTGGTTATCATTATTAAGCATAACCAACATCAGATATTAACAAAGACTTTCAAAAACGAAAATGTGTAATTAATAGTTTCCAATGTTTACCATTTTTAAGAAATAAAACACATTTACAGCTAGCATTTTTTAAAAAAAATTATCGTTGTTTCATTATGGAGATCATAAAAACAAATTTATTTCACTTTGCATTCCATTTTTGAGATCCATTAATTTACTGATTGCACTTCAATACGAATAACTTTCAAAAAGCAGTTTCTAAAAGCTTAACTTTGATGAATAATCGAATTTATAAATCTTACATACCATACACGCGGGGAAACTTTGCCAATTTAACAAAACTGTCATCTCAGTACCCAACCCATGGGATTTGAAGACAAAATTCAGAGATATTCTGACGGCGAAATGTCTCTTAATGAAATTAGGGAAAACTGAAGGACGTCAAAGCATAAAAGGAGTGATGTGTGTATGAGAGAGCTTAATATGAAATTACTTTATGTTCGTGTGGAAATGTTAAACTAAATTTAATAACATCTCAAGCTCTCTTTTGTAAATGAAGGGAACCACAAAGCAGTGTAATATCATTAATTTAACTGTTCGGAAATGAACTTTACTCCCATACAAGGTTATAAAGTTTCAGTTAAAATGATAATTTTCGTTAATTTAGTTTATTAATAAATTTCAACTTAATAATTTTGAAGCTCTAAAGATGACTTAAAAATTCAAAGAGGGGAAAGAGCTTCTTCATTTTTTAATGTTTGCTATTTATCTTTAATGTCAACTTCTTTCCTTCCCCAAAGGCTCAACAGCCCATGGTGGGCTTTGGCCTTTTCAAAAAGCCTTTTTTATGCCATCCATCTTCCTGATAGTCAAAGTCAGTTCATCCATTGTACGCTAGGGGCTCAGGGCCCGGAGGAGCCTAGAAGAGTCCGGATAAGCTGGATTTAACCAAAGATTTTGGTTATGAATTTCGATCATCCAGTGCCAAGGGGGCCTGTATATCTGCACCCAGGGCCCGAAATGAGCTTAAATCGGTACTGCTGCTAATGTTCTCCAATTCTTAGTTCTCATAATTAGAAGGTATTTTTCAAGGCCATCAATCCATCTTAGATTTAGTCTGCCTTTCCTCCGTGTGCCAATTGATTGAGCATTAAAGACTTTTTTAGAGGTGTGGTCTTTATGTAGTCTGCCCATTTATTTCTTTGTACTTTGATGAAGTTAACGATGCTATATTCTTTACATGAGGGATTAGAGTTCTAAATTTTCTTTCTCTTTGCCACATACCATTTTCTTGAATTCCAACATTCAAAACTTTAGTCATTCAACTAATGTCTCTAACATTATGAATTCCATAGAATGAAAGATAACATTTTTTATAAGAAATTGTTTTTATAAGATTTAGTTTTTTAGATAACTTCAACAATTTTTTTCAAGTTGATCGAATAAAAGCTCATACTCAGTGGCGCAATAGCCCATGAGGGCCAACGTCTACTGTGTTCATCTCAATATACGTGACCATTGGGTGCTGAGATGTGTGAGCCGATGTCCCAATCAGGTGGTCAGTTTGAAGAGAAACTCCCAGTATTTGGTCCCCCAAGCAAGCTTGGTACTCATTTATCAACCCACTGAAAGGGGGTGCTTTTCAAAGTTTTTGATATAAAAAGGTGTCAATGGGCACAGTAACTTTGGGAACCCCTGGTATAAGTAATTTCTATAGAGCTTTCATCTAAACGAGTCAAATGTATTAGTATTTCATTCCTTTGGTCATTTTTTTTAAAAAAAACCCATGTTATACACAAAAATTATCTAAAATCAATGACAAGTTAAAACTGTCAAGAGAAAAGAAGCGCATTTAACTCATGAATATTTAAATATTTTGTTCGTGAGTGTATATCAATACCCCGGTGCGAAAACTTAACTTCTTTTAAATAGGCTCCTGTAATTTTTTCTTTACACCCATGCATAGATTCTTACGGAAATCGCTTATCAAAATACCTCTACCTTTAGAGGAAACGTTAGGTAATTTAGATTAAGCTTGTACATTAAATATTTACACTTCGATATCTAGTTAACTTTACAGATAATGAATCAATATTTAAAGAATTACAGGAAATGCCAGAGACTAATAAAATTTTCATTACCCGGAAAAGAATCTAAAATGAGCTCTTTTCGGATAGAAGAACATTGAGAATAAATTATTTGTTGATAACATAGATCAAGTAGCAAAGATTCGATAGCTTCAAACCCCACACATAGAGAAATACATTGTTTTCCGGCTTTGTGATCTTTAATTTCTAATTTAAACTTTTTTTAAAGTTTCTTTAAAATAAAGTAATCATCTCTTACAAGGGTATTACTTATTTTCCTTCCTCATGAAAAACGCAGATTTTGTAAGGGATTAAATACAACTTTTGAATCTTCTTCATTTCGTTTGTCTCAATAAGAAATGTTTTGAATCAATCGTATAGAAGAATCATCGTATTGAATCGTAAGTATATAATTTTCTGACGAATAAGGATTAGAGACACTTAAGTTTCTTCTCTTATTTTTCATGAATTCTACTTCAATATTTTAGTCAATTTTTCTGGTATTTTGGTGTTTTCAAAGATCACTTTTGTAATAATCATAGTAAAGTTGCTTTACGCGAGTACGTAGGAGTATACATAATTCCCTCCTGGGTTTTGAAACACTATTAGTAAGAAAACTAAGGCGAATAAAACAAAAAAGAGCATTTAAAAGAATGCAGAAACAATTCAAATTTTATTTATATAATTTGCAAGAGCTCCGCGTGCGAAATCTTGGTTACAATGCATACATCAAGGCGATAGTCCACTTCCAGTCACAATCAACTGAACATGGTATTATGAACGTTTTTGACAGCACGTTTTATCCTTCCATGCAATTTCCGCTACATCACGCGGCAAATGGGGTATGAAAACTTCGATCTTATGCAAGTCTTCGGATGACAAGGGAAAGATAATACGCGCTGCCGATAACATATGTCAAGACCCGAAGGTCGCGGGTATAAGAGGGTTCGGGGAAGAAACAGACATAATCTTAAAAATAATTACTTTTATATTCTATCTGTAACACTTCATGAAGCATACAGTTTTATAACTTAACTCTGGGATCAACCTGAAATCCTAACCCTTAATTAGTCGTACTAAATTATTGAAAGTACTTATCTGGATTTGAAACTCCTTCTTCTGATCGTTCTCGTAGCCTGATAACTTGGTCAGCTCCAAGGTTTTGTACTTCCCCAATTCCTTGTGTATTCTGCGACGACTATTAATCTCAAGGCAAGCGACCACCCGTTCACTGTTCACCTTTTCTAATTTACGCTCAACGATTTCAATGATTAACCATTTACTTCCCATACTCAAACACAGGCCTTAAAAAGTAGTTACATTTGCATAAAATTAAGTCATCTCTAAGGAAAGCGGCTTTGGAACTAAAATCACATTTAAAGAATAGTTTCCACAAGTAGATTAGTAGAAGAATCCGAATTGTACCCGTTACACATTGATAGCACCATGTTGCATAAAGTGTGCCAGGAGCTGTACTACCACATTGGTTTATGCCGTATGTATCCATATAATCAATATTTCACTTGTAGAACCTTTTTTTACAAGTGTTCTAAGAGTGCAAACGTATGTACAAAACTTGAATTGTCTCTATTCTTTAAAATGTCATTTTTTGCAGTATTAGTGTTTTTATTATTGTGCTTCGAAACTCGGAGGGAATTATGCTTAACCTTGAATTAAAAAGAAAAATTCACTTTGAGCTGAAATAAAAATCCGTATGAAATTCAAGAAATAAAACTTAAAATCAAATTATATCTTTTCTAAATTTTATCGTTTGGGTTTTTCAATCCATTATATATCTTAACTCAAGGAATTTATATTAATACTTGAATATTTGACTATCTGAAAAATTGTTCCCTTTTAACTTTAGCCAAATATATTTATTCAATTCCTGCTATTATATATATTTCACACTCCCCCATATATATTCATTTATATATATATATATAATTCAAATTTTCAATCGTTAATAAAATACTTTTTATTCATCCACTCAAGTTCAAATACATTTTTTAAATTTGTAATGGATGACACTTGATGTTAAATCAGTTTTTTCAAATATTAGTTAGTTAATTAATTAATAATAACAAACAAAAATAATAGTCGAACACCATATATAGAAAGGAAAATCGCCATCTGTTTTGTCACTTAATATTGCGATTCTGTCATATATGTATATACATTGTGACGGATCTTAACGGGATCTTCTCACTAATCTTCTTGGGGAATCTTTCAGCTATTATACCTTTCGAGAAGAAACCCTGATATGTAAATTAGTTCGACTATATAAAGTCAGAGTCTTGTAATTGTAAAAATGAAGGAGCTAGGAAGCTGTGTTACAGTCGCCACGAAGGTGAGATAGAATAAAGTTGATTTTCGCAGCTTAAGTTTAAGAGCGGTGTTTAACCACCGTATTAAATTAGTGGATTAGGGATTTGTAGTCAAAGTTATATTAGGTTAAGTTAAATTGGTTACTTGTGCTTGTTCACTTAAGGTTCATTGCTTCTTCCCTATCACTCCTAGGACATTCACTTAAAAGTTAATCTGTTGTTGAATAGTGTGCTTAAGTAAAATAAATATTGGTTATAAGGGAAGTTTATGGTTTTGCATTTAATTCTCCCACACTTTTAGGTAGGCAAGACATTGAAGGAGAAACTTCAGGGGTAAGTAGCTCACAACATATTTATATTAATAGTGCTTATTTAAAAAGTAACCAAAATAAAATGGTTCTTTGTTGACCTAAGTAGGAGAATTGTACTAATTTTTTTTAAATATATTACTTGCTTTTTACCTATAAGTACACACTTGTATGATATATTCTTGGTCTGATGAGCTTGGGAAAACTAAGAACAAAAAAGAAGGAAAAGAAAAGAAATTGTACATTTACATACTCTTCCCAAAGAAAGAAGAAAAATAGCGTAAATAATACATCAGCCTGCACGGCATAAACTGCAGCATCACGGTTGATTTGGTTTTAATAACGAAACAATTTCCTTAACGGGCAATCCTTCCCTCGGAGGAGAAAAAAAGAAAGAACATTGTCGCTCGCAAACGATCGAAAGAGAAAAGAAGAAACTACTACTTCTTTTGGCAAAGAAAGCGGAGGACACAGCTGTGCCCAGCAGATAAGGCTGGTCCGGCCGGCAGCCTTTGATTCGGACAGTTGACATACCGAGCTAATATTGCTTTCGATCGCCTCATCGCTGGCAGGGGATTACGTAGGCCCAGTGTTTTCATTGGTGATGTTCGCCTTTTAATCTTGGAGGGTGGTCCAGCGGGAGGGAGGGAAGAGTTGTGTCCACTGTTGAAGGCGGCTAGAAATCGGTCCAAATAGATATGCCTTAGAGAGAGTGTGTGTTCGATGGGATGGTGATATGGGAGATAAAGAGGATTTTGGATTTGCTTTCGCTAATGCTGGTCAAGATGTATAGGGGATTGGGGGTAGGATTGAGTGTTTCCAACTATTCGTCTTTTTCTTAAGATATTTGTAAAAGAGATTGGAACCACTAGCTATAGCTATATATATATATAATCCAAAATATAAAATCCAATATATATATATATATATATATATATATATATATATATATATATATATATATATATATATATATATATATATATCTTTATATATAAAAATCTTCTGTGCGTGTGTTTGTCACTAAACTCCTCCTAAACGGCTGGACCGATTTCGATGAAATTTTTTGTGTGGGTTCAAGTAAATTCGAGAATGGATTAGATTCACAATTCGGTCCGATATCGCAATTAGTTAAAAAGATATTAATTAAAAACATTCAAAAAATACAACTCAACATTCACCTGCATTGTTGTAACAACGCTATTGTTATAAAATATAAAATTTCCTTTCAAATGAATGCGTAAGAAACAAGTGACACGTGAGAAAAAAACCTTTTCAAATTTTGACATAAGTCGCCAAAAGGGTCGCTAAGTCGCCAACGTGGCTGCATTTGTAATTTTTTAAATAATTAGTTTTAATCAATTAATTTTATTAATTATATAATTAAAAAAAATTATTGTATTGTCATCCAAAATAATCATGTACATTACATTTCAGCTCAATCGAGCGCTTTAAAATGTATTTTATTAACGATTGAAAATTCCACCAAGATAAGTAAATAAATAAACAAACAAACAAATAAAATATGTATACAGCTCAATAGTAGGAATTGAAAAAGACGTAAGTTGGCGTCGAAAATTGATTTTCAGCCAAACCCGGTCTTTATTGTTACGAAAATGCAGACGATTCACGCTTTTTAGCGTTTTTAATTAATATCTTTTCAAATAATCTTTATATATGTAATTCTTCTATGCGTGTGTATGTAACTGAACTCCTCCTAAACGGCTGGACCGATTTTGATGAAAATTTTTGTCTGTTCCAGTGGACTCGACAATGGTTTAGATTTACAATTCGGCTTATAAATGTTTATTTAATTAACTTTTTATTTATAAGTTGTTGATCTTGGAATGTTTTACATTGGATCCGGCAGACTGCGCTACGATCTTAGTATCGAATATTCAAAAATCTTTTATTATAATTCAAGTTGGTCCCAACAGTTGGTGCTGTGATCATTTCAGAAAAATATTTTGTCACTTCATGTTATTATTTTGTTAAAATAAATCGTGTGTTAGTTAAATTATTATATTCATATGTAATTAGTGTTTGAAATTTTACTAAATTTTACTGAAATTTTACTCAAAACGGTCCATATTGTTAAAGCTTATTCATAACAATTTTGAATTTTTTAATTTAAGATGTCTGTACAGGACAACGTCTGTTGGGTCCTCTAGTATATATATAAATATATAAATACACACACATATATAAACGAAAATATAAAAATATACAGATAGTTATAAACCTAAAATAACTATAAATAGGAAGAAAAAGGCACAGTAGTACAATGACAAACTCCTGGCCTTTGGAACCAGGATTGCAGGTTTAAAACATGTTTGGGGGCCAGCCAACCTTCACCTGTAATCTGTCATACTACGTACCAAGAGGAAAGGAAAAAATTACACATGAGGAATTGAAATATTAAAAAAATCATTAAACCAATAAAAAATGAACAAAAAATATAACCTACTATTATTCGCAGTGTAGATATAATACAACGCTAACGTAGATAATAGCTATACGCGTAGGTCGGGAGTGCAACAACAAGTTATGTGTTTCCCGCCAAATACGAGGGAATGAAAGCAGATCTGCATATAATTAGTTACGATAGGATATTAAGTTTATATATATATATATGTATACTTTTAAAAAATCATAAAAATATATTCATATAAATATTAGTGTAAAATATAAATGATACGCAAAAATATATAAATATTATTAAAAATTTAATAAGCATGTGGCGCCATCTATTTATTAAATGTAGAATTATTTATAATTTGTAGAATTATTTAAAAATTGTAGAATTATTTAAAAATTGTAGAATTATTTAAAAATTGTAGAATTATTTAAAAAATCTATACAAAAACATAATGACAGTAATACAAATTGTATCATTAAAAACCATTATAAATACAATTGAAAAGAAAGTTAGCAGGATATCCACATGTTCAATACAATGATTAAAAAAATTATTAAGATTTAAATAAATATTAGCTAACTAATACATTATATTACGATAAATATAGTTAAAAATAATATTTCTATATATAGATATTGATAAATTTGAATTCCAGTAAGGCACTTTGATAATATTAAAATTAAAGGAATCTCTTTTATCATAAATATTACTATGTAATTTCAAATCCTTAATATACAGTGTTACATCTAAGTAATTAGTTTTGATTGGATTATTATTAATTTTAACTAAGTTTAAGGAAGCCGGATCAAAATTAATATTGGGATTTAAATTATCATTTTTACCAAAAATAATTAAATCATCAATATACTAAAAATAAAGAAGTCATTATTAATAATATAATTATATTCATAAAAGTGTAAATATAGATTAGCCAAACTATTGCTTGCTGGGGCCCCTTGTGGGATACCTTTCTTTTGTTTATATAAAGAACCATTAAAAAAATTAATGTAATTTTCTTTTAAGACAAATCTATGAGAGTTTTAAATTTGTTAATATTAATATTAAGATTATACATACTGTGGTTTTCTAAAATTACTTTAATAATGTCATATATATCAATGGAATTAAAAAGATCTTCAAAGTCATAACTATGAACAGAATAAATATTTTTATTATTAAAAAAATCTACAATCTCTTTACTATTTTTAATTATAGCTTTATTACTTTGCTGATTAATAAAGTTTTGTATAATATTATGAAGTAATTTGCCTGCCGAAGTAATATATGTTTTAAAACCATTTGTCACAGTTCTAAATTTAACAGGACTTTTATGGAATTTTGGAGTTAAAAATATATATGGATACTTTTTTAATTTTAGGAATACAAAAACCTAATTTTTTATAAATAGCAGTAATACGATTACTAATTTCATTATGTGATAAATCTAATTTTTTAAAAGATCCATTATTTATACAAAGTGTTCATTAAGCATATTATAATAAAAATACTTACAAATCACAGCATAGTTACCAGGTACTTTATCAATGTAAACTATGATAAAATTCTTTTGTAATTCATAAATTTTCTGTTTTATATCTTTAAAAGTAATTTCATATTGAGAATGGTAGCTTAATTTCATAAGGTCTTTTAAAATATTGTACTTATACTCATCAAATGCCTCAATAGGTAGTCCAAATTTAATTGCAGATTTTGTAATAAAATTATCTATATCTTTAATAATTTGTTTTTTAACAGTATTGTTGTTATTAGAAACATTTAATCTAAAACTGGTGCCTATACTTATTATATCCTGTAAAATATTGTCAATGATTATGTCTTAGTTGCCAGTAACTACATGTTTATGATGACCATCAATAAAATTTTTATAGTTTTTATATGCATATACAATCTTATATATTAATAGAGGGCGAACTATTGTTGTAATTAAAGATAAATCTGCCCATCGTTTTGTTATATTTAAATGCTTTCTTTACAACCACCTTTCTTACAGGAAAAAGTGACAAATGTCTATTAAATACATTAGAAAAGTTAATTTTGTTAAATGGTTTATTCATAAATAATAAAGTTCAGTACTCTGTAATAGGTTCATTAATTTTGAATTTATTAACTAGATAGTTAGGAATGTCTTTAATAATGTGTACTGCATGACAAACCTTTAAGGAATCATTATTTAAGGTTTCATTTAACAATACAATTTCATTTTTATTAAGACCAAACATGAAGTATTTTATCTTCTTGATATTAAAGTTTTTTTCAAAATCATCAATAAGAACTTTAATATTGTCATTTAATGAATTTTTATGTCTATTTTTCCTTTTAGTTCTATTATCTCTAGATTTTCTTTTAGAATTATTATTTAAGTAATTAGCATTATAAAAAAATTCTTTATTATTATTCTGTAACATTATTTGCAAAGTATTTTTAGCGAAATACATAACATTAAGACCATATGAATATATTGTATTAAAACTCCTAATAAAGTGATTTTCCCACCATAATCTGTGCTTAGTATTTGGAATAATTTTAATGATAGAGACAGTTCAACATTTTTGAAATCATGCACATGAAAGTGTCTAAGTTCAATTTTATTAGAACTATTGGAATTATTAAAGAATTTAACATCATGCCTATGCTGATTAATCCTTATGTTTATAGTATTAGAGGTATGTCCAATATATTTATATTGACAGATATTACAACTTAAAAGATAAATACAATTAAAAGTTTTACATAGGTTAAATTTAGATTCACAATCATATTGATCCTTATTTAACATAGTACATGTCTTACATCTACTATCACTACATTTATTGAATTTTAACTTAAGACTATTATAAGATTGAGTGTTATCAAAATTATAAGAAGATAAATTATCTTTAATTCCATGTATAGCAACACTCTTAATGGAACATTTATTAATATTTTGTGAAATGTAATTACTAGAATCTAACAAGTTTTGTTTATAATGATTATGATGGCTATTAATGAATTTTTTGTTCCAAAAAATTCTATTCTTGAAATGTAACTATTACAAATATTTAATTCTTTAACAGAATTCGAATCCTTTCCAAAATTGTCATTAGAGAATGAGAGAGAATTAAAAAACTCCTTCATCCTAATAACCAACAAGTCAAAATAGATAGATATTTCTGTATATAATCCAGAAATTGATACCCAGTCAAAAGAGAGAGTGTGCCAAAGCAAAACAATATATATACATATATATATATATATATATATATATATATATATATATATATATATATATATATATATATATATATATATATATATATATATATATATATATATATATATATATATTCTTCCTTTTATGGTATGATATTCGAAAACAATGTAATTTCAATGGAAAGGACGGTGAAGTTTGTGAAGTCTTGGTATTGAAACAACATTCTTAAAATATGCATAAATTTATGTAACTTTTATCTTGGGAAGTAAACAAGTAATATAAAAAAAATTAAGTCAATTCCTACTTAGGTGAACAAAAAATAATTATTTTAGTTAGTTTTTATTAAATAATTACAATTGATATAAATATGTATATGCATATGACAGAATTAAGTGGCAAAATAGAAAGCGATTTTCTTTGCAATTTTCCATTTTCCATATATGGTGTTGGAATATTTTTTGTTTGTTACTATTTATTCTTTAACTAAATTTAATTATTCTAATAAAATAGTACAGTAAAAAAGAAATCACATTCTCAGAAATTACGCCATACCAGATAGGATTCGAACCCGCGACCCTTTATTAGAAGTCCATGTTGCTATCCATTGCATGATAAGGACACAATGAACAATTTTATTTCTATATATGCTGTTGGAATATTACTTCTGTTTGTTACTATTTATTCATTTTTTTAATTTAATTAATGAGTTAATATTCGAAAAAACTGTATTAACATCAAATGGTCTATTAATGATAGTTTAAATTTAATTGCGAGTTATAATAATTTATATAGTTTTAGTTTGGGAATAACATATACTAAAATCAACAATGTGAAATTTATTCTGATTTCTGATATATAGTCTGAATAAATGTTTAAAGAATAACTCTTCCTGAATAGTACTGTTGAGAGAAACGTTTTAGATTAAATTACTAGTCAGAAATAAACACTAAAAGGGCTAACCAGATGGCAATAGTTTTTTTAAGCAAGCTTTAGACGTTTATATGTTAAATTCAATGAGAATACCTATTATGCAAATAGTAGAATAATTTAAAGTATTATCCAAACATATAATACTTTGGAATACATAAATAGATTATTTATCAAATCAATTCATGCAGAATATATAGATAAATAACAATGAATTCAATCTGAAATTTTCAATGTATAAAATTACGTTTTGGAATAGGAATTCAGATGTTATTCACAAATTTAATGTTTAAATGAAATAATTTACCTACATCATTGAATACGTTTCAGGTATATTTAAAATTAATTTTTAAATTTGAAGATATTACCAAGAATAGCATATATTATCGATTACGAAGAATGTGGATTTCGTTTTTCAAGATCAATCACAGTATTCTTACAGTATATTCTAGAAAACAATACGTGGTTGCAGTTGATAGAAAAAAAAAAAGATATCAGATCAAAAAGTAGAAACATAAAATTTCTTTAAAAAAACTATTTTTTAAATGTAAGAATTAAAAGTAAATATATATACTTTTAATTACTATTTTTCCCAAAAAATATACAATGGCAACCTTAAACGGTAAGATATGATAAAAAATAATCCAAAATACTTTTAAAAAAGGCTTGAAAAAGAATAAGGGATCCACAGAGTCTAGACCTGTAGAAGTTTAGACTCATTTCTTATGAATACATGTATTAAATTATGGTGATTTGAAACTTATTACTTAACAACACAATACCAAATAGGGTGGTAGAGTATTAACAAAAAAAATTCAACTAAGGAAATTGTGATTATACAAGAAGTTATTGATAAGTAAGGTCTCCAGTAGTATAAAATAAGTTTCCGACAAGGCAAAATAATAACAGAGGTATCAGAACGAAGCAAGTTTATTACTCTTACATATTGTAAACTCATTTCTCAATCTAGTCATCACTAACAGCAACACATTTGTTCGATCGTTCTATCCATTTCTTCATTCCATCCATGAAGAAAGATTCTAGTTGGCTGCGTATCCTTTTGCACCCAGCTAGCTGCCTGAACTTTGGCATCTTGGATTCATTCTTATGACCCCAAAAAATAAGAGGCAATCCATGTAATATCGTTATCCTGTTTCTCCGAGTGTCAAGAAATTCAAAACTTAAATATCAGCAACAAAATGTCATACTGACCATCTTTTGGGATGCAAGTGGTGTGATCTACACGGAATTTCTCACTAACTGTGCAACATTTCGATCACTCAAACAACGCATCCGCAGAATAAGACCTGATAGAAACGTCTTTCTTTTGCATCACGACAATTCAAGACCACATTGCAGTGCACAAGCATAGGACTTCATGTGAAAACTGATATTCACAGTGGTTCCACAACCTTCTTACAGTCCAGATTTGTCACCGTCGGACTTTGGGTTGTTCACAAAATTGAAGGAGACGATAAAAGTTCGACGTTTTTCAATAGATGCCGAAGTTCAGGCAGTCATGCGCAAATGGATACGCAGCTAACTAGAATCTTTCTATATGGACAAAATGAAGAAATGGATTGAACAACTAAGCAAATGTGTAGCTGTTAGTTGTGTCTATGTTGAGAAATGAGTTTACAATATGTAAGAGTAATAAATTTCTTTCATTTTAAAATCTGTGTTATCATTTTACCATGATGGAAACTTATTTAATACTCTTGGAGACCTTACTTATTAATCACCCCTCATATATATATAGAGAGAGAGAACGACTCCTCTGCATTCCATAAGAATCCAATCAAATTCCCTACAGTTATTAATGGATTTAAAATTTACATTGGTACACCCGGTTATTCATTACAAATCTTTTTACAATATATTCCCTAAATTTTTCGTGTTAAATCTATTTTCTCACTCAAACGGTATAGCGGTTAGTGACGCTGGATGCTGCGTAGAAGGGCATGGGTTCGAATCCCGGAGAAGGCATAGATGTTTGTAAATGTATAGTGCCTGTGCGGCAGGGGGGCACTCTAGATATTCGTCGAGCCACAAGTCCTGTAGAGAGTTTGGTGGAAAGATAAGAGAAATGAGGTTCTTCCTTAAAATTGGGGCGGAGGGAAGACAAAACGTACTATCAACTGCATGGTGCTCAAAGCTGTGGTAGACGTACACTAGCACTCTTGTTTCAATGAATTTTTGTGCCTCGATCTGATATTATGAGTGGTTGCATTAGAAAAAAAATAACAAGCTATATCCTTAAAAAAATAATTAACTTATTAAATTTTTTAAAAAAACTAGTCAATATTTATGCAATTTTGATTTCATTTGTATTGCATGATTAGTGAAACTACGTATCCTAATTATAAAATCTCAAAAACTTATACTAATTCTTTTTGATATAAGTAACTCTTTTACAAATAGAATAATATTTAGCTTTCTTCCCTACATGCTATCCAAAATTCATTATAATACATGCCGCAAGGCAATTTTCAGTATCATTAATTTAAGGTATGCAGTTTCATATCTTCCACGTCCCTGCATTTTCAAAACATTTTATCCTCAAGACATAGCTTAAAATGCCATAAGATAGAATTAATGGTTTTTAGATAAGGACACATACGTTTAGGGGAGTAATTGCCTGGGCACCAAATCATTAAAAATTGTTGGAAACAAACGAATAAGCCTATTGCGAATCAAAAGATATGAAATCGCTCCGTGTCGAGGTTTTATCTTAATATATTCTCTAAATTGCATTGAAATTGCTTACGTCACACATACGATGGGATTTTCACATACTGCTCACGCCAAAGATAAACTAATACAGAATATACTTGTTACACATCTGTTACGTATGCTCTTGAGTATCTGTACTTAGATTTAGAAATAAATCCCTCTAGATGTGAGAGCTGGTATAGTTAAATATTATGCTTAAACAGAAAATAACTCCTTCTTGTCAAACAAAATTCTGAATAAACGTATGAAAAAAAAACTACTTTTTAAAACGGAGTATTTTAATCGCTTAACTTCCACTGACATATATATATATATACGTCTATTATAATCAGTGATTTAAAGGCCTAGGACGTATATATACGTTTTTCCAAAATACGATACTGTTCTTTATGCTGTTATCAGTAAAATTATTTCGAAGGCTTTGGAATGCAATAAAATGACCACGGCAGTGCTTGCGAAGATTTACTTATTTCTGATTTACAAACGAGCAAGGGGTGGCAGGGAGTTGCGAATTTTAAAAAATCCCGTGTTTGATTTATTAGACTAACAGATTTGATATTTAGTAAGCATGTTTCTTTTGTAAAGTGAAGATCGGCTAAAAAATGGGCTTTGAGGAAACTGACTCCCAAGGAAGTAGGGGTGGAAGCGTTTTATACTTTAAAAAGATCTTGTTTTTGATTTCATAGACCTACAGACTTGAAATTTGACATACATGTTGCTTTAAATGAATAGAGATTCCCTAAAAATGGTTTTAGCGGAAGTTGATTAAAAGGGTTTGAGTGTTAATGGGGTGTAAAAATAAATATAAGGTGAACTACGTTTAACGCGAAAATGCTTATAAGACGAAATATAGGATACCAAGAAATAATAAAACGGTCCTGACAAACTACTATGCATTTCCATGCACTTTTTTTTCTTAATACGAAACGAAAATCACTTAACACGAAAAAATTTCCCTCCTGGTAATGAACAAACACATGAAACATCAGACTCTTAATGAAATGTTTAGGAAAGTTTCTGTATTATTGGACTGTTCTACTGTATCATCGGAAGAATTCATGATAATGCGTGCGTAGTCGTAATTATGGTAGGTAAAGAAATTTTGGAGTTTGTTCAAAGCTCAAACATCATTGATGCAGATTCTGGTGACAAAAATCAAATGAATAATGTAGCTCCTGTTTCCATGTCATCCGAAATGAAGAACATTGCGAAAAATATACGAAGACGAAAATTCCGATGGTGAAATGAATAAAAAAAATGGAAAACATCGAACAATTTGTTGAACACTTGATGCTAAAAAAGATAATCCAAAGAAAAATATTATATTATTTTCCAAAAACTCAATAATTTTTTTGTTTTTCAAAAAACTTTGTAGTAATTGTTAAACTTCTTAAATGTTTTATTAAATTTCCTTAAATTCTTGTGAGTGTTTTCCTTCCAATGATTTTTATTGAATACATGTGTGTAAACACATCTATGTAAATAAAATTTACTATAATTAACACTTAATTTTGTTTAATATATACTCAGTGCAATATCTTTTAACACAAAATTCTTTTAACAAAAAAAAAAAAAAATTCAGTCCCCCTTAGTTTTGCATTAAGCGATTTTCATTGTACATTGACTTAAAAAATTCAACTCATGTCCTTAAATCAAGAGGAGAATATTATAAAAATGTTTTTCAATACAGTCGGAGGCTTAATGTTTGATATCAATAACTTAAAAATAACATATATGGTCATAGGACATCATGAAATATCAAGGAAAGCGGGCGGAAAGCGGCTAGTTTCTTATAATTTAGGATTAACATTGAAAACAATCCATTAGAGCAGTGGTTCCCAAACTTTTTTATCCCATGGGTCCTTTTTCATTGTCAAAACTTGCCCACGGACCCCTTTTAAAATCAAAACATTCTTAAGAACTCCCAAGTCAAAAAGCTACATTAATGCATAGTATAAAAATTACAAATTAAAAAAAAATGTTTTTGATCAATTAAAATCATAACCTTTTTTTAAAAAATAAAATAAATAAAAAAGTTAATGACTTGGATGATGAGCTTAACGGGGTGTTATGAGTGTATTTATGTCCGTTTCAATGTTTGTGAGTAGCAACCGCAAATCCCCTCTTGGCACAAGTTTTTAGTCGGTTTCTATTTTTGATTGATGAGGTTTTTTACGACATAGAATCCACGTTTTATCAAATTGGAACACAGAAAAGTAGTCAACGACTTCTGTACAATAACCCATAATGCAGCATATAAAATTGGAATCTGTTTTTGTAACCAGAATTCGTGGTATACTTGTTCAAACACTGTGAACAACAATACAACAATAATTTGACAACAGAAATCTCTTTTGCGGACTATTCAATAAAATTCTCCTGTATTAGTATGAATTCATCTGTGTTTGGGATTTTACTTAGTCCACGCGCTAAAGAGTTCAACGCCCAATCGGAAATATTGAAGTGAATTATTGTCATTTATTTAAATTTCCATAAAAATAAAAATTTATCATTTTTTTTTATTTTGCATTAAGCCTTGCGTGGACACTTTGACATAGTTCAGAAACCCACAAATCAATTTTAATTTTCTACGTACCCTCTGAATAATATCGGGGGCACCTGGGGGTCCGTAGGGACCACTTTGGAACTACTGCATTATAGGAAGTAATGAATCTAAGTAATGTGACTCAAGAATAATATTAAATGTTTATAATTAAAAAATTTTCATTACTAATCACATGAGGATAGAAAATGGTGAAACGTAAATTCAAAATTTAATATTTTCTTACGGATAATCACAAAATATTAATTAATTTTTTGTAAAGTTACCAAATTTTACTTATTTACTCATGTTTTGTTACTTTGCCTTGTGTGACATTCTTTAAGCTTTAAGAAACTTTTCTTGAACATTTTAAAAAATATTAAATTAAAAATGACTTAAAAATTACAAGATTTTTTTCTTTTTATATTGTCCTAAAATAAATTAGTGTAAATGTATGTAAATAAAAATGTTATCAAATAACACTTATTTTCATTTGATGCTAAAAATGTTCTCCAATAAAGTTTTTTAAAATGTTTGGCCTGCGGAAGATTTTGAAACATTTTGCGGACTTATGACCTATTTTATCAAAAAATTGTACAATGAATTAAAGAAATAGTTCATAAACTAATGGCAATATTTTTATTATCATTTTCTTATAATAATACTCGTATTTAAATGTAAAAGTAAATAATTATGGGGTTATTATTATATTTAATTAATCAATAAATACTTTTAATAACCATATTCACTCTCACAATCCTCAGGAAATCCAAAACGTAAAATTTAACTTCGGAATCCTTCACAAAGAGACATTTTTGAATCATTTTATGCGATAGCATATCAAAACATAATTATGTTTAAGCGCAAAGCTTTTTGCTCACTAGAATTGATAAATGAGATTTAATTTTATTTTTAAATGGCGTCATGCTTTTAACTATTCATGTGAACATCGCACTGCTTTTTCTTCTTTCAAATCAATTTTCGCTGTTTCCTATTTTCCCCTCACTGCGTCTTTACATTTTTTCCCCTTGTGTCTTTCCAATTTTTTTCTGAGATACACTGAAAAATGAAACAAAATAACATTTATCTTTCATGTTTCCGGTAAAAAGTTGCTTTTTTTCTAACTGACATTTCATTTTTTTTGTTCAAAATCATTCTTTTTCGTATTTGTCTTTTCTGCATTTGCAAGAGAAAGGCAATTTTAAAAAAAATCCTAACCTCTCATAGTTATTTTCAATTTTCTCTTTTGAAAGCAATTTGTCCTAGATAGCATTAATTCTCAATGAGGTTTTTCTAAAAAATAAATACAGGATAATTTCATTTTTTATTTTTACGTAATTTTAGGTATTTTAAAGTCAAGTAAATGCTTGAATTTTATTATATGCTTAAAGACGTGCTAAAAAGTTTAAAAGTATCATGGCATTTTTTATCAAGCTAAGAGATATTTAGATTTAAATTCACCAAAAAAAAAGAAATATATTAATTTAAATTAAAATATATATAAATTTCTTAGAATTTAAATTAAATTATAAAATAATTATGCGTGAGTTTTATTTACATTTCGTCTATCAAATTGTGATGGATAAAGTTTTAAAAATAAATCTTTCGAGAAGTTCTTTCTTGCGTAAACTGTGAAAAATTATGTAATAATTTTTGGAATGATAAATCACTATCATTAAGTTACTATGAAAAAAAAATTTCAAACATCTTATATTTAAAATAATGTTTATTTTTCCATACAATTATAAGGAGTAATGAAATATGAAAAAAAAATTGGCATTATTAGATCAGTTTGAATTGGGAGAGATATCTGAATTGGATAGAATTGTTCATATAACAACAACATTTAACAAGCTAGAAGTATACTTTTTAGATGTAGAAAAATTCTTCAATGTGTCGTAATTTCACCTGCTTACAAAGAAATCTCCATTTTGTAATACTAAATACCGCTAATGAATCAAGCATAACGTATATTTTATGTTTCGTTTCTCATACTGTACTGCTGAATGTGGGTGGGGGATCTTTATTTATATCATATTTAAAAAAAACTTTAAATATATATATATACATATTAAGCCAGATGGTGCTCCTTGTTCTCTCGGAGGAAATTCCTTTTTTCCCCAAGTATAAATTGGAAAAAAGATTATGCACACTCTTGGTAGGGATTGTCTTTCCCTTTCGTAAGAAGCTGTTGGTGCGTTCTGAATTGAGTGTTTTATGTATGTTTTGTATCCTCTGTTGGGTTGTGGAACTTGAAGATTATTAAACATTTTTATTCCTGTATATATCACAGTATATTTTATTTTACCTTAAAATAATAACAATTATGGAGGATCACATAGTAACTTACATAAGCATTTGAAAATCTTTCTTTTGATACATTTTTTCCCAATTTAGGTCCTGAATTTTAAAATCAGACAAAGACGAACATAGTGCCACATCACAAGAACACAGAAAGTTCGTAATAGTGCCCCTTGGATTAGAGCTTTGCAATTGTCCATTAGCAAGATATAAGAACGACTGCAGTTGACTCTTCGTATTATTATGTATAATACTCCAATCACCCTGCCTATGAAAAAATTTCAGATAAGTTTGATTTAACGTACCGAAGCACGCATTCATTTACACTACGATCTTTATTAGAACACGTGATTGATTTCGATACCTTTATTTCATTTGACCTTAAGAAGAAAGAATTAATCTACACAAAAAATTTTGACATAATAAAAGATTTACTTCGAAGTATTTACTTATTTAACTAGCTAAAGCCTGCATAAACCCTTATGGCGGTTTTTAGTGTAAGGTATAGTTTCTTCTCTCTCTCTCTCTCTAGGACCTATATACTTCATGTAGCATGCCGAAACCTACATTGATATACTCAATAATCTTACGTGAAACTTACGATTGGTTTATATATCACAAACCCATGATTATTACTCCGAGGTTAAAATGGTTCTTTTCATTGGTTAAAGTTTATCAAAGACTATGATTTTTCTTATTGGAAGAGTCATTATTAATCTTTTTGTACGTTAATTCAATTAGGAAAAGTATATTCGAAACTTTTATCTCATCTCTACATTCACCCCAACAGCATATCTTTACTGATACTTTAATTCAATTTAAATTTTAGCCATTAGAGGATAAATTATATAAGCAAGTAAACTTTCATTAAGTAAGTGACCACAAAAAAGGGTAGTTCAATTATTGGAATATCCTTCGGTGTGATGATGTACATACATAAAATCGAGTTTTAATGTTATGTTAAGTGTTGTAAAGAACTATAGGTACAGACATGGCAAAAGTTTTCTTATTTTTATTTTTAAAAAAATCTACATTTATGTCTCCCAATGTAAATGCATTGTGAAATGCATAAAAACGGAACGCCAAGAACTTGGTTATCTGCCAAATCATACAATCATTTCCTGGAAAGAAAAAAAACTCTCACCGATCGGTATGTTATCTCCAAAATATGGCGACACCTTTTTTTATTTCCTATATACATCGAAGAAAACAAATACGAAAAAAAAAAGAGATTCAATTTACGCAGAAAAGAGAGAGTTCAAAACTGGGAGAAAAGAAATCATTAAAAAGTAGCTTCTCTTGCACTTAGCAGAGGGTTCGGCGATGCGTTGAAAGCTTTCGGAGAAAACTTTTCCAAAAGATATGCACTCTTCCCATCGGCTAAATGGGTTAAAAACAAAACAAATCGAGGAAGTGACGCTGCTCTTTTATCGCTCCCGGACGACCCGAAAACTTTTCTGCAGATGTATCGCTAATACATCCTTCACAAACAAAAAAATTCTGGTTGCTTATCACTCCACTATCTAATAAATAAACAGTGTGAACCTCTTTTTTTAAATAAAATTACTCTTTTTCTTTTTTGGGGGGGTATAAATACCATGAAGCTAACATTTGAACCACTGGTAAAATCGACGCTGTGTTGTCTATAAAATATTAACTGGGCTAAAGCCTATGATTTTTGTTAAGATAAGAAATCATTTTCCCCTGAGGTACTTTACCTGATCTAATCCATGCCTCAGTTAAACCTTTCATTTATTTTCTAGTTTAATCAACGTGTTTCCTGAAGCTACATGAGAACTATAGCTTTCTGTTATCCCGGATTCCAAACTTGCATTCCAAAAATGCTTCGCCTTATTGGCCCTCGCTCACATCTTTCCCTACCCAACAAAGTTCTTCCTTAAAAATATGTCATAAGGCTTGCATTAATTTAAATTTCATCCATATGGGTGAAAGAGCTTCAACTCATATAGGCATAACTTAAATTTTGTACACACACACACAGACTACTTAGAACAATTACCAATTCAAAATGGTCATCAGAAACTCTGCCCTTCATAACTACACGAAATTCCTGTTAACGAAAAAACGCATTTTATACCTTTCTCGTACATTTTATAACAGACTCCTTGACTATGAGTATTTTTTTTATAAAAAGGTCCTAACATTTTTACTGAATAGCGACACCTATTCCATTGTTTCTACTTGGTGCAACAATTATTTCTGCCACTGATCAGCATAGTATTGTGGCTAAAGACGGTGGCTACTGTGCAGGGGAGCCAAATTCGAATCCCAGAGAGGACACGGATGTTTGTAAGTTTACAGACCTGTGTGGCATGGGGACACTCTAAATATTCAGTGAGCCGAAAGTGCTCTCGAGAAGTTGTTGGTCGGGCAACAGGGTTAGGAGTCACCTGAATCACCTCAAAATTGGGTTGGAATGGAATCAAAACGAACTGTTATCCGCATGGTGTTCTAAAAACTGCGGCCAAAATGACAAATGTAACCTAGTACCCCTTGTCACGATAACTGTCGTGGTCCTCGATTTGACACTCTCGATCGGGTGGCATTAGTAACAACTATTTTTTTTCTTCTTGTACGAAAACAGAATTCCACCAGTTGTATTTTAGCAAAAAATTATACTTTTTTCATCAACAATGTATAATTTAATATCTGATGAAAGATGTTAAGGCTTCCAAAGAAGATCTTGACTAATTTTGATAGCTTTCCGAAATATTATAAGGACAACAAATCACTCTTTCCACTCTTCTAAATCGAAGTAGTTTTAACTAAAACTCGTACTACGGTGGTAATAGTACTTTGAAATAAAAGAGATAAATCTTTTCAAACGATCACCGATCAAAAAGGAACTTTATTCTAATCTCTATTCTAAAACATAAACAATCGAACAAAAAAAACGGTGTTGCCATTTACAAATTACTAAATTGTACTTGAAAAATAGTAGTACAATTACATTACTAACGTTGCCATCTGAAATTTAAAATTTGTAATACAGGTATGTAATTAAAAATAAAAATAAATAAATAATATATTTCAATAAAAGATATAACTTTTGATAGTAAACTACAATGTTTGATTTAGTTGCATTCTTAATGGTGCTTGAATCAGGCATACAAGTTTTACTTAAACTATACTTCTAAAAACAACACGAATGCTGTTATTATTTTTGAAGACTATTGAAAAAAGATCTTAAGATTGAAATGTCTCAAGAGTATGAAAGAGCTGCCATAATTACAATCTTAAAAGAATTTGCACTTGGACTTTTATTCACGCATCTCTGACCAACAGGCTCATGAACTTGATTTTTCGTGTATCAGTGTTTTCTTTGATTAAATTTTTGGCAATGATATAAAATTTATACCGAAAGATACGTCTAGAAAGAAACACATTGAATCTAATTCCTCATTTGAAACTTCAATGGTTCAAAACATTCTGCTCTTCGCTGTTAGCAGTGATGCTTCACATATGCGATGAAGTTTACACTTTTAATACGCGAATAAAAATTACAAATATAGCTACAAAAGATGCATTAGGCTTATATACTACTGTCTAGACTTTACTTGAATCATTTTATCAAAAAATATATCTTTTTTGTATTCCTTTTTTCCCTCCCTTGAAGTGTGACGTAGTATAGTAACAGGATTCTGTAGTTATGGTAGAATCTATAAGATAAGATGAATATCTCGTTTATTCTACTGTTATTGAATTAGACCGTTATGCTTAAAAGTGTAATATGTGAGACTATAATAAGAAAACTTTCGGTTTAAAGTAAGCGAACGAGAAAGAACAGCATAAAGTGTTTTTAGTCTGATATATTAGCATGTTTATAAATAAAATAAACAAATTCAAAAGTATAACACTAGACAATCGATTTTGAGGAAACAATGAGTTCCATCTACCAGTCAGGTAGCAATAGAACATAGACAGTATTTATAAAACAGAAATTGTCAGTGCTCCGATACAGCCTTCGATATATTCCAATATTTGACAATTTTTGTAATTCCCAACTCCTTATAAATTGGTATATCAATGTATTTTAAAAATAAATGTAGATAGAATAATAATCATGAAACTTATCGATAATGAATATTTATAAATGTTCCTTCTTTTCAGGTTATCTTAATCTGCTGGCAAACTTACAGCAGTATTTTATAACTCTTGCGGTTTCTTATTTCTAAAAATTCACTCTTCAAAAAGTTTCATTTATAAAAATATGAACAAAATACAAAATGAAAAAAAAATTTATTAAAAAAATTGTTGCAAAATTAACAATTTGTCGCAAGAGGCAAGCACTTAAATAATTCTTACGCGCGAAAGTTTGTTTTCAGTTTTACTTTACTTGTTAAAGAGTCTTTAGTTTCTCGACTTAATATTCAAAACCTTAAGTTAGCTTTCGTCTAATAATTGCAATAGTTATGTCTACAGCTTTATCCATCTGACAATTAACTACTGTATGGATTAAATTAAATAACACGAAAAAATAACTTTTCCATCCAAAATAAGACTTTTTCTATGTTTGTTATACAACGTGAGCTCGTGGTGTAAGTGAGAAAGTATGCATATTTCTATAAGTCATTAAAAATAATAATCCAACGTATTTCAGAAAGAATACAATACATTGAAAAAGCTGATTGCTAGTATTTAGTACAAAGGTTTAAAACATCATAGGTTTAGAATTGGATTTTTGTCACAAAAAAAAGTGTGTTATTGTGACAAAAGCTAATGAATTTAATAATTACAAAAAGAATTTTGAATTATTCTAGAATTTTGAAATACATACATTGATGGTAATTTATTAATGCAAAAATTCTCTTTTTGATTTGTAACAACTCTTAGAACCTTAGATAATTTAAATAACTATTTTTTGCATTCTTAATCGAGTATAAAATATGAATGTCTAGTAATTTTGCATACGTTTTTATTTATATAATAAACGTATTATCAACGATTTATAAATTGATACATTATTATATTTAATAAATTCATCCACTGTATATATTAGGTCCATATATGAATACAGTGTATTCAATTATATATGTATATTCGGTTGATATTTCGAAGAAACAAAGGCCTTTTGTCTCAGTATTCTAAATTATTAGTTATTCTAAATTTTTCCTAATCATCTTCCATGGAATAAATTAATGTGTTTCATTGTTATGTATGTAATTATTAAAAAAGGTGCATATTTTAAATTTCCTTTCACATTGAAAAAGTCGATAAAAAATTATGTCGCGGAGAATGATAGAATATGTGAAAAGATTTATCATAAAACTGACGAACGATGGTAAAAATCTAGATGACAGTTATTTTAATATTCTGGCTTTTTTCCATGATAAAGGATAAATTACCTCTAATTCAAATAATCTATACTCTATTCATTCAGAATTCTGAGTGATTACATTCGAAAGTTTTACATAAAGAATTATTTCAAAGGTTTAGAAAGAACTATTCTTATTAAACAGCTTAAATATTAAATGATATTGATAGATTTCAATTCTATAGGATAATATTTGTTGAATAAAACTCTTCCTGCGGTGATAAAGAGAAAATATTCTTCATAGAATATCTAGAAAGCTTATGGAAGTTTAGAAAATTCTGATATATATGGAGTAAATTCTTATTTAATATATGCATTAAAAATACATAAGAGTTTAAAAATAACCATTAATAATAAAAATGTTGAAGAGGATCTAATTTAAATTCTCAGACACATAATCATAATAATTTATTGAACATATAGTAAAATACTGCTGTGTGCTTGAATAATACGTCTTTCAGACAATATTGACAATATTTCAAATATACACTGGTGAACAAAAATTAAGGACGAAGTCGAAAAATTAGCATATCAGCTAAACGAAGAGAGAGCGGACAGAAAGACCAATCAGGAGATTAAGTAAGGTGATGTACGGTAGCACATGCGCAGATATGCAGATAGACGTAATGGGGGAGTGTCTGAGTAGTATAAAGCATGTTGTCGGTGTAAGATCAGTATTTCTGGCAAAGAGATTGCACGCCGTATAGCAGCTAAAATCACACCGAGTTGCTGCCTCAGCGAGAAATGGCGAATAATCAATCTGTTAGACGACATCTGGATGCTTTTACCCGAGGTCGAATCATTGGGAAGTTGGAGGAAGGCCGCAGTGCGACAAGTGTGGCTGCAGAGTTCGGAATTGCTCACAGCATCGTTTCACGACTTTGGAGACAATTTCAAACTACAGGAACAGCTATCCGGGGGTTCAGTAGTGGTCGTCCACGAGGAACCACACCCGCAGATGACCGGTACATTGTCTTACAGGACAGAAGAAACAGGCGGCAGACAGCGGGAGAAATCGCTAGACACACGACACAGGCGACTGGACGACTGGACGACCGATATCGCGTTTTACCGTGGCCAGAAGACTGCACGGTGGTGGTCTGTTTGCACGACGCCCTGTACGGTGTGTACCTTTAACGCCTGCCCATCGGAGAAGGCGTTCTCTGTGGTGCCGGGACCACCGGAATTGGAGAGACAATGAATGGGGACGAGTACTCTTTACAGATGAGAGCAGATTCAGTTTGAGTAGCGATTCTCATCGCATACTCATCTAGAGAGAGCGGGGAAGCCGCAATCATCCCTCGAACATCATTGAAAGGGACAGGTATGGAGGTCGCGGTGTTCTCGTTTGGGGAAGCATCATGCCTGGTAGTCGTACAGACCTTCACATCTTCGACGCAGGTTCAGTCAACGGGACCCGTTATTGTAACGAGATTCTTCTTCCATATGTGCGTATTTTTAGAGGCGCTATGGGTCTGCAGTTCCTTTTCATGAACGACAATGCACCATGTCATCGCACAGTAGCTGCCGAACAGCTCTTAGAGAGTGAGGATATTAAACGTATGGATTGGCCGGCACGATCTCCGGATCTCAATCCCATCGAGAATGTATGGGATTTTCTAGACAGACGCTTGGCAGCTCGTACCTTACCACCAATAACGATTCGAGAGCTTTGATTGGCGCTGCAAGACGAATGGGCAGCAATGCCTCAACAACTCATTGATACCCTCATTCTCAGCATGGGCAGACGCTGTGAAACCTGCCTAGCAGTCAGGGGAGATCATATCCCCTACTAAAGACCGGATGTTTCTTGCTGGACACCCATCACAGGAATGTTTCGGCTTTCAGTCGCATTGCGCTCCATGCTACTTTTTCAATCAAGCTTCTTTTTATCCCTCTGATTTCTCTTTTAGTAAGTGTTGCTTACATATTACACATGTCCTTACGTATTGGGGATCTTACGGTATTAAATGTGTTGATTTGGAAAGCTTTTGTACAAAGTTATATTGAAAAACCGTCTCGTCCTTAATTTTTGCACACCAGTGTGTGTGTATATATAAGAATAACATATATATATATATATTCTAAATCCTAATTATACGAATACCTTACTTCAAAATGCAAGTCTCATTTAATTTAGCATTAAAGTATTAAAACCTATACTTTGAGAGATTTTTTCCGAGATTCCTCATTAAAAGGATTAGACCTTGAGTTTTCGACAGATTTATCCGTGATTCCTCGTTAAAAAAATTGGACCAAAAATTTACGACAGATTTATTCGTGAATCGTCGTAAAAGGAATTGGACATTGACAGATTTTGACAGATTTATTCTTTGACAGATTTATTCGCGATTCATAGTAAAAAAAATATATATATAGCTTACATGTGCCTTACTGAGAGGTTAAAACTTTTCCCTAAGACACTTACGTAATTTCTAAAAATAGTCAATATTTCCCTAATTATGCCACGATTCCACAAAAGAAGTAAAGCAATTTTTAGTGAATTTTGGAATGAAAGCGAACAATTTTTTAATAAAATCAGATTTACGAACAGACAAATAAAAAACACAGAAATCCGGAAACTTCTTAACAAAACGAGTTATCAAAACAATATATTTATCAAATTTAAAATGTTACATGACAGTATTAATGGGTTTCATAAAAATTAATTCATGAATAATTGTTAAATAAAAGGAATAGATATATTTCTCTCCATTAGCGAATTAAAAAAAACACACTTTTGCAATGAGACATAAATAGAATTTATTTACGATAGGTAATATATAAAAAAAGCAATAAAATTTTTTAATATTTAACAGTACTTTTTATGAATGAATAATTTAAACTTAAAGAATTCAAAACATATCTTTGTATTACTGGAAAATATTTTGTACTAAATATCATATTACTCAAAACCGTTTCTCGTTCTTATTTATGGGAAATTTCATTAATCTTATTTTATATTAATCTTATCTTATTTTTTTTAATTATTAGTTCCATTGCCAGTTGCGCTTCTTAATTGAAAGAAGGAGGATATACATTTAAGAAAAAGTTATATGAATAAAAATAAGGAGTTTTGAACTCATATTATTTGAATTGCTAAATTATAATTGTGAACTCATACCATACATTTACATACTCAGAAAACGTTACAATTTTTTTTTAAAAAATTCTTTTTACAATTTTATTAAATAATTCACAAATATAAAATAGTTATTCGTACTTTAATGATAGCAATACATAATTTTTTTTTATTATAGAGGTTTAAACTACAGTTAAACTTACAAAAAAAATAGCAAAAAAAAGCAGATTCACATAAGCAAAATGAATACACAACCAAATATTTTCTGCAATAATAATTTAAACAAGTAATACAAAAAGAAAATTTTAGTCAATTCATGCTTAGGTCAACCAAGAAAATTTTTATTTTTATTACTTTTTATTAAATAGTAACAATTAATATACATATGTATATACATATGACAGAACTACAATATTAATTGACAAAATGTGCAATGTTAATTGACAAAATAGAAAGCGATTTTCCTTGTAAGTTCCATTTTCCTTTCTATATAGGTTGTTGGATTATTATTTTTGTATGTTACTATTTATTCATTAATTAAATTTAGTTAATCCAACAAAATAGCATAGTAAAAAGAAAGAACATTTTCAGAAATTAAGCCATCTCAGGTAAGATTCAAACCTACGACCTTTGGATTAGAAGTCCAACGCGTTATCCATTGCGCTACAGGGACACTATGAACGATTTTCCTTTCAAAATATGTTGTTGGACTATTATTTTTGTTTCTTACTATTTATTCATTTTTTAATTTAATTAATGAATTAATATTTGAAAAAAAATTGTATATTAACATCAAGTATCATCCACTACAAGTTTAAAAAAAAAAGGATTTGAATTTGAATGGAAGAATAGAAAGTATTTCATTAATGATTGGAAAATTTGAACAAGATATATATATATATATATATATATATATATATATATATATATGTCATGATTTTTAAGACAGAATCAGATTAAAGTTAGAAAAGTGAAAAGACGACCTTTATTCTTTCATTTGTATATCTGTTCTGACACCGAGAGCAGGGAGGAAAAAGCACGCCATGGTGGTGGTTTCAAGTGGATAACACTTGAAAAACATATGGTAAGTATCGCTGCTTTGAAGAGGGTGCTTGCAAGTTAATGCTGACATATGTTGACTATTAAATCTAACGATCTGGAATTAGACATGTTTATTGGCTAGGCCATATGATCGGAAGAAATAAATGGGTGATTAGTTTGATACTTGAAGATGGGAACTGAGAAAGATGAGTCAAGTGCTAGATAGGGAATTTAATTTTTAATCTAATTTAATTATCCTTACCTTTGCCCTCCAATTTAAAAAGGGAGTCATGGCGTGGTTTTTTTCTCTCTTTACAAACTTAATCAATTTTCAATAAACACAAAACAATACATAACATTATTTAGAAAGACATATTAAACTCACTAGAAATATTTAAGCAATAGTAATACTAAAATCAAAAAGCAATACAATAAACGAAACTATAACAGTAAGGACACTTCCAACATATTAATTGATAAAAATGAATTTCCATACATATAAATGAAGATTAGCTTGTTCAAATATATTCGACATCTAGAAAAAGAGCTCGCGTTTCCTCCTATTCCTTCATAATAATAGATTCGTGTTATAGCTGGTAGATATTTTCAAAAAAATTATGTTGGAAAATAATATATCAAACAATAAGATAGTAAATATAAAAATACATGAAATCATACAAATGTTAAAATAATAATTTTGAATAAAAATCTACTCTGGCGCCATTGATACACTAAATTCTGCATATATGAAATACATTTTTAAAAAGATAAAAAAACATAGACACCAATAAAATGAAATTATTAATAATATGAAAACAGTGTACAACACACAACTTATATATGCACTATTCAACACAATAAACAATATTTTATTTTATATGCGTTATAAAATGTAAAAATTATAAGAATATAGGAATATAAGAATATAAGAATTATAAGAATATAAGAATATAAGAGCTCTTTTTTATTATTTTGAGTCGGAAAAGTGGACTCACTTCAATAATAACTTTTAGTTTTTCTGAAAATTTTTCACAATATTCATTGTAACTTAATATCGCATGCTATATTTTGAATCTTTCCGTAACCTTCTAAAATACGTTTCATAGACAAAAATTCTTGAGTTTCTCTTTCATCACACATTCACTAATAAAACTGTATCACCTTACTTAATTTTGAATACATCTCTCTGAGAAATCTGCATCATCAACTCACAGATGTTCAGGGATGCTGATAAGAAACAATGAGAGGTGTACATATCAAACTAAACAAGTTTGTCCTCTTAATGTTTCGAGACATATACAAGATTATAATGATTGTATTCTCGCTTATCCGTTGTGTAATATCCAAAAATAAGCTTCAAGTTATTAAATTAATTTTAATTTTAGATAAGTAAAATTTCGAGAAATAGTGAATCCTGATATATGGCTGGTATATCAAAACACACAATTTCAAAAATAAAAAAAATTAAATGACATGCAATAAGATTACTGCTGAATAAAATAATTAACAAAACAATTGAATTCAATGGAGAAAAAAGAATACAACTTAACTTTACTTTTGTTTCTTATAAAAATCAATATCTCTAGTATTAGTTCTCTCATTAGTCATTTTTCTAAAAACTTAATTTATATCTTTCACTTTAAAACACCAATTTCTATCATAACTCTTAACTCATTCGACATCTTAAGATAAAATTATGAGAAGTATATTAAAATTTCTCAAAATTTTGTATGACTAAACCTATATACTTTGTTTTCTCAATTAAAATATAAAGAAAATATCTCATTTATAACACAACTATATTATATAAACTAAATACCATATCATATCATAGATTATTCTTTTTCGTAAAGTTCTGTTCAGCAAAACTCAGTTTTTCAATGTTACTAAAATTGGAAATATACAATTTAACTGACCTCCACTTTGCAACGGCAGAACTCCTTATTGAACATTAATCCAGATGCTGTTGTCACGTTATTTCACTAGTAAAATTTAATTTATTTATTTTTCTTTCAATGTTGGTACTTCACTATTATTATATGGTGGTCAAATTCACAATATTACCGTGCAGACTTTCCGGCGAAGAAGATTTTTTCCTTTTATTTTTCTGGCGAAAGGGAGTGACGTCTTTCATCACGGGGGAATAAGGGATTCACACTTATCTTCTTTTTTTCCCTCCATTAGAATGTCTCTTCCATTCACGGTAAACTGGATGGCCTCTTCAGCAAAGACAGAATATCGTTCGACGGTAAACACTGCATTCTTCTCGGTGTTAAGAGCGATGTTCTTCCGAGGATTATTAGCGCGGTTTTTTTTCCGTATCATTTTTTTATTCCGGCAATCCGACGTCTTCATATATAGGCATACGGTGCATTCGGTGTTCCGTCAAATTCTCCATTTCATTTATTACCGCAGTTGGCGTTTGTTTTTATATTAAAATTATGTTATAAAAAAGATTAGTTTTTTACGTTAAGATTTGAAATCCGTTCGCAGATAAAAAATCCTATCGGCTTTAATTCTGTCATGATTTTTAAGACAGAATCAGATTAAAGTTAGAAAAGTGAAAAGACGACCTTTATTCTTTCATTTGTATATCTGTTCTGACACCGAGAGCAGGGAGGAAAAAGCACGCCATGGTGGTGGTTTCAAGTGGATAACACTTGAAAAACATATGGTAAGTATCGCTGCTTTGAAGAGGGTGCTTGCAAGTTAATGCTGACATATGTTGACTATTAAATCTAACGATCTGGAATTAGACATGTTTATTGGCTAGGCCATATGTTCGGAAGAAATAAATGGGTGATTAGTTTGATACTTGAAGATGGAAACTGAGAAAGATGAGTCAAGTGCTAGATAGGGAATTTAATTTTTAATCTAATTTAATTATCCTTACATATATATAGGGAGAGAGTGAACTAATAGTAGGAATTGAAATAAGAGTCCTTAAAAAATTAATGATAAATGCACAACATGTATTTTAAAAGCGCAAAACAAACTCTTCATGTACATTGCAATAAAAAAGTTTTTAAGAATACTTTTATTTAAACATTTTATGACTTTTACAGTCTTTTATAAGACTCCGCTGTCATAAGAACCTTGAAAAAAGTTCTTTGAAACTTAATTTCAAATCTGGGAGATTAAATAAAAGCTTCAAAAAGCAAAAGCGGCCCCCAAAAGTCCAAAGAAAAACAACAGAATTACAAAAAGAAAAGAAGTCAAAGTTCGTGTTCACCCTCTCTTTTCAAAAACGTCACTTTTTGCGAAAGATAAAAAATAATTCAAAATGAAATCAAAATAAAAACTAAATTTCGATTAAATCGTCAGCTTCGCGTTCACGTTTTTCTTTTCATTATTATTTTCCGCCCGCTCTAAAAATTTCAGCTCCAATTCTTGGAGCATTTTTTCTCCTTCGTGTTATAATTCTTCCCTCAGATTAAAAAATGAAAGAAGAAATAAAAACTTTAATAGTACTTTTACATTAGAAATTCTTTCTATAAAACATTAAAGTCTTGTAATTGCGCAGTAAGCGTAAAAGGCTTTTTGCAAAGACTTTCTGTTTCTTGATATTAAAAAGAAACACAGTGAAGAAAAAAACTACTATTTGTAAGTAAAAAAAATATTAAAAAAATCGGTAAGAATATCCTGACATGTATATATAGGTACAAAATATTGTTTTTAAAACTAAACTTTGCTTCTTTATTAAGCGTTTTTAACGGATTTTAAAATGATTCTCTTCTTCATAGTTATTTCAATTACTTACGATTATTTAACTTCATAGTAACAATGTTTTACGTTGTCTTAAATTTAAACTAAAAAAAAAAATAGAATCATATTTTTTTAATCTGAATACCATGAATCTTGTAACCAATTCAGAAATAACAATGTAATATAATAACACTATTTCTTTTTACAATATTTTTGAAGTTGGAAGTAATTAGAAAATAAATTTTAATTTTTAGATTAAGATAAAGTATAAATTTTATAAAATAACATATAAAAAGCAAAATATGAAATTGAAACATATTCTTATAATTAAATGGTATATTATTTATTATAGTTAATGAATTATTAATAAATCAATTGATATTCATCGGCACCGGGAGCTTAGAGAAAATAAGCCTAAGGTTGCGGGTCTAAAGAAAAAGTCTAAAGATTTTATGGATTCGAAATTCTGAGGTACGCATATCATATGACTTTGTAGCCTGTAAACGATCCCTTGAATATCAATTTGGCTTTGGTACTCTTGGCAAAAGTAAGTCACGGCAATATTTAGCATCCAACTAGAGCTTGAATAGAAAATTAATTCAAGCGTCCAAATTTGTTAACGAGGCCACCACCAAAAGGTGCCACCATGAAATGACTTTCACATTTGGGGACTTTGACGTCTCTGCAAAGGCTAAGTTGCTAAAATGTAGCCCCATTGGGGAAAAAATAAATAAATTGATGTATTCCAATGTATATAATGTATATCTTCATCTGTACTGTCTAAATGTTTTTATAGCTATTACAGCTGCATTTTTAAAAATTTATTTAAAATCTTTAGTAAGTAGAAGGAACTGCAGTGTAGGGGACAGTATAGTAGGTTGTTTAGTAGTAATTTAGTAAGTAGTAGGTACAAAAGTAGTAATTTAGTAAGTAGTAGGTACAAAAGTAGTAATTTAGTAAATAATAGTTATAAAAGTAGTAATTTATAGTAAGTAATAGGTAATTAAGTTATAATTTATATATATACATGTATATATATATATAAGTAACTATATATGTATATATATATATATATATATATAGTAAGTAATAGGTATATAAGTTGTAATTTATATATACATGTATATATACGTATATAAGTAGCTATATATGAATATATATAGTAAGTAATAGGTATATAAGTTGTAATATATATATATATATATATATATATATATATATATATATATATATATATATATAGTATGTATAGGAATATTTTCAACATATTATATTAAAAATAAATGTACACTTTCCCAAACCTTTTGATGAAGAAATAAATAACTAATCCTCTTTACTATTTTCAAACTTTTACAGAAATGATGATAAAAAACAGCAACTCACTCAAAAAATGGTAGTTTTTATTTCATGAATATTAAATTCTCTATTCTTTCATTTAGATATACTTGATAAAAATTTATTTTTACATTGAGTTTCTTTTTACTAAATACTATTTTTAGAAAACTATTTTAAAACTCACTTGAGTGTTACAAAATAAAGAAAGAACTCAAAGAGATTTTCTTTTTAAAAAATGTCTCCCTTTAGAAGTAAAGTAAGTTTCCTATTAAAAATTTCTTAACGTTGCTATAGTTAAAATTGAAGCTTTTAGTTAGAAAAGAAAAATTAAATTTATATTAAGATATGTACATACACCTAGTTCTGATAGGCAGGAAATTTGGATTATGCAGATTAGGCATTGTGTATATACAGGAGCTCTACTATTCGCGTGAAGTCCTATGAGGAGGTCTAACAGTACTAGCGAAGTTCTAAGAAGGAAAGTTCTAAGTGAGTTCGAAAGCAAAAGGTCGTGGAAATAATCTGTAAATATAGATTCGGTTGTTTACTGCGCTATTTGTTAGAATTATAGTTTATGTCTCATCATTCCTGATCATTCGCCTCTTAGAATTGTGCTGCTTTGCTGAATATAAATCGAGATAACTATAACCTAATTTTAGTATGGAATCTTTGAGTGGTCAATCTTTTATCCCCTCAAACTTAGGTCGCGTGGATGATGAAGAGATGATACCCACAGCCCGTGGGCTATCACAACTGTTATTCATTCAAAAAAACCAATTTTATAACTTAGGACAGGTAATATTTAACAAGGATTCTAGTAGTTAACTTCAACCTCCTACATTATACCGTTTGAGGAATTTGAGTCTTAAATCTGCTTAAAATACAGCAACCAAAGTTATAACAAACAATGGAGTTTGGTAGGATCAAAACTCAAATGTCCTCACCATTAAATGTAGACTTGAAAACTTATGGAAAACCAGTGTTTTTTTTTTAAATGCACTAAATCATTTTTTTTCGGATAAGTGTTTTATAAAATAAGATATGTATTAATGATTTTTCACCCTTGAATTTGAAACATAAAACATTATTTAAAAGGATATTTTTTTTTGAATTTCGAAATTATTTCAACTCAAAAACTCAGTTCATAATTTACAGAATATGTTCGACGGCACCACGTGATTATTCAAATGTTACTTTCATAAAGCAAAATTTCCGTTTTGAAACATCTGAGTGCTAAATATGCTAAAATGTTCAAATATTTTGATACAAAAACATTTTGTTTATTCGAATTATATATATAATTATGCGATAATTTTAAATATTCTTTCTTGTAATGTCTCTTAAATTATAAGAATAAACGATGAACACTTAATTTTAAAGTTTAAGAAATTAGCAAAATTTCTGCATTAGAATCTGCTATTTAAATTATAACTTCCAAGAATGAAGAATTATGTTTAATGCCTAGAAGTAAAAAAATCACATATTTTTAAAACAGTTTTACATTTGCATAGTAATAACAAATGCATGTTTTCTATGTATCGAAAAATTAAGATAAATGAAAATATAATCAACAATGACAGGAAGAATTTTTGAAAAATAAAATTACTCTGTTTAATATTTGTTTCAAGTTCTTCCCTAAACAAATAATTAAAAAATTATTTTCTTTTTAAACTCTTCTTTATTTATAAGTAAATATAACTTATCAAACAAATGGACTTCATTCACAGAATGTTTAAGTATTAATATAATTCAATTTTCTTACTTAAAAGAAAGAATAATCATTGTGAAAAATTCTTTCGCAAACTCGCAAAACATCTTAATTCATTCTTAAGCGAGTTAAAACTTTCTTTTTTCTTGTTACAATCAAGATTTTTTTACTTCTCTTTTCTTTTATTTTCTGAATCCTAATGGAGTATTTTTATTCCCTGTAATCAGACTCGAATTACAAAGTACTACTAAATGCGACTATCTCAACTTATTTGAATTTTGTTTCATTACTGTTAACACAATTAAGTACCCGTTTCTCGGTGTTCATCAGACTAAATTACTTTTCCAATATAATCAAAGTATTGGGAAAAGTTGAGTTGATATTCGAAGTTATTTTCACACTGTTTTGTCTTATAAAATTTAATTTCAAGCAATTAATCATGAAAATTGTAACGTTACAAAATTCTTTAGTTGACTATAAGTCGCGGTCACTTATAAACTTTTTAGGTCTAGTTTTTAAAACGGAATTTATTAATTATACATTTTTCGATTGAAAATGTTTAGCTTTTTATCAAATGGAATCAATATTTTCGTCATCATTACTACAGTATCATGCTCCTAGAAAAACTGTTGAAGCTTGTTTTAGGCTTTTGACACTGTATGAGGTCCAATGTCTACCGAATTGGTGTCGCCAACTTACCTGACTGTACTCTCTGTGACTCTGGTCAATCTATGACCGCTAAACATTTGGACGGATGGAGGGAACTAAAAGGTTTTAATTGTATAGTCGAAACATTTTAGAGACCACATGCATTAATGGCATAGGTGCTATTTGTAGTGAATGGCATTTGTAAAATAAATAAAATTCCAGTTGTATTATTGTTGTTGTCATATTTTTATTTAAATTAAGATTTATTTATATTGATAAAGACACTGAAAACTGTTTATCCACACAAAAACTATCCATTTGTTAATACACCGTTGATGTAGTGTGGTAGTTAGGAGAGAGGGGATGCCAGCACAGATGAAGTCCTCTTTACTTGATCATGGTTCAAAATTATGAGATCCGTCAAGAAAAGCGCTCGTGTAGCGAACAGTGCGCAGTGCGACTTTAATACTCACTGATTCATGACGAATAAAAGTATTTGTATTTGAAAAATGGATAATTTACATAAATGTAATATCGCAAACATAATGTTCAACATGAGTTTATGTGTAAACATAAAGAAAAAAATAAAGACTTCGTGCTATGGATATAAATTTATGACTAACGTACAATATTTCTATTGTGCATCTGGCAAAATATTTTATATTGCAACCACACGTGGATTAACTCGATATCTTGTTTGACGGTAACATGTATTTAAATACAAAATACACAGTTAATTGGTTTTTACATATACACACATATATATATAATTCCTTTTCTCTTATAGCCTTTGTACCTGAAGTGACTACATTCGAAAGCGTGATTTTGAAAATGAGTACAAATCAATACTTTTTTGATGCTTAATATCAGAATATAATTACAGAACTGTTTGAATAATATTATTACAATAAAATTTATTTAGAAGTAATTTTTTTTGGCAAAAAATGTGGAAAAAAAGATATATTTTCGAAACGTTCACCTTTTACGGAAATTTCTTCTAAAATAATTATATTTAGCCTATATAGAACTAGGTACAGAACATGTATAGGAATTTTGAAAAATTCACATTATTTTCAATGCTACTATCAATTTTAACAGCAATTTTTTTTCTTTTTTGTTAAAATTTTCTACTTTGATTTATTAAAAATAGGAATAAATCCATCCCTAAGAAATATATTTAAAAAATCCTAGTTTGGGCTTTGTATAAACATATCAGGTAGGCAAAATATTACAAAATGGAAGTATTTTTCATAATAGCAAATTGTTTGAAAATACGTCATTTTTTGCGTCAAAACATAACATTTAAATATCTTTTATTGCAATGATATTCTTAAAACAATTTTATACATGTATATTCTGATTCAAGTGAGACTAAAACTAAAACTAAATATACATGTTTTCAAAATCACGATTCTAAACTTAGACACCTTAAATACACTCTGTCGCAAAAAAATATATGCACCCAGAAGAAATTGAGCTACATTCACGAAATTTGGTATGCATGTAGTATATATGAAAATAAACAAATGATTAAAAATTCAGAACAAAATATCATTTTATTAAGCGGTTACAGCTTGCAAAAGGTTAAAAATCAGTAAGTAGTAAAGCCACCTCTGGCAGCTATACAAGCCGAAATTCGGCGTGGCATCGATTCAATTAGATCACTTATGACCCCCTGTGGAAGATCCTGCCATAGTCTTTGCATCTGCGCAGTTAATTCTCCTGTATCTCGGGACGGCTGCAGTTGCCTTCCCAGCGCGTCCCAGACATGCTCTATTGGCGAAAGATCTGGTGACCTGGCAGGCCATGGTAGGACGTCATATCCTTGAAGACATTGTTGGGAGAGTCGCGCAGTATGTGGACGAGCATTATCCTGTTGATAAATGGCACCTGGGCGACTTGATAGCATGGGTAACACAATCGGCGTTAAAATATCGTCCACGTATCTGCGAGCTGTCAAAGTGCCTTGAAGTACCACTAAAGATGATCGTGTGTCCCAAGAAATTGCTCCCCACACTGTCACACCTTGTGAAATTGCTGTATGCCGCTCGACAATAAATGCCGGATCGGACCGCTGGCCGGTGCGCCTCCAGACACGTGCGCGGTGGTCATCAGCACTGAGACTGAATCGGGATTCATCACTGAAGATGACACGTCTCCAGTCTGTCACACTCCAAGTTGCCCGAGGTCGGCAAAATCCAGTCGACACTGCCTATGATGTGGGGTCAGTGGTAAGTGTCTTAGCGGACGTCGGCTCCTCAAGCCAACTTCGGTCAGTCGTCTCCTTATGGTTTCTCTTGATGGCACTGGATGTCTGGAAGGAGGTAAGTGGCGTTGAATCGATGCTAGCGACGTTGTTGGTGCCGAAGTGGCCACTCTTCTGATTGCACGATCCTCGCGATCATTTGTGTTCCTGGGACGTCCTGACCCTCCGCGACGGTACACTCTACCTTCTGTGATCCACTGTTGCCAACACCGAGCAACTACCATATCGCTCCGACCGAGGTGGCGGCCGATACGTCTATTCGACCAACCTGCTTCTCTGAGGCCTATTATACGGCCCCTATCAAAGTCCGTCAGCTGCTCGTACTGCCGCCGGTTACGTCTTAGAGGCATCCTAAGTCTCAATATCGTCTATCAAAGTCATCAGATTCGCTTGGATAGCCGTACGGCGCTCGTACTCATGATTTTAAACTCTCCCAGTTGCGCAACTAATATGCGCATAGCACACTTAGCCTTGTCTCATTGGCTTCGAAATTTTAATCATTTGCATATCTCTTACCAGACTACATTCTTGCCGAGTTTCGTGATTGTAGCTTGATTTATTCTGGGTGCATATATTTTTTTGCGACAGAGTGTATATTGTAGTGTACTATGATATTATATATACTTGATCTTGGTCCCACAAACATGTGAATTTCTTTTTCATGTGGTATATTATTTCTTTTTTTAAAAAAATTAGAGCTTATAATTTTATAATACTCTTGATAAGTCATTTGAATATATTACTTGAATATAAATTAATCATAAGTATTCATAACTGTAAAAAGTATTCTCGCAAAAGCAAAGAAATCTTAGTATGTTTATTTCTATCTTCCATTTTACGAACGGAACATTGTTTACAAAAGTTTATCCATAATATTATCTTACATAGTCAGGTATATTAATAAGTTAAGAGGTAAGAAATATAGCTCTTTAGGGAATGACAAATTAATAATGAGATACACTAATAAGTATTTCAAAAACAAAAAGGAGTCATAAAGGTTATCTTAATTATTTTTAAAACCAATAATCCGATATATTTCTCATCTAAAAGAACCAAGGTAATAAGACACACACAAAAAAAATAACTATGAATATGAATGGTAATCATCATTATTGGACTTATCTCATAGTTTTCGCTGAATTAATATATCAAATAATTTTATCGAAAACAGTAATAATAGCCGTAATTATTGCGATATTAGCTTTCAATTCAATATTTTTTATCGCAAAAATACTTATGATAATTATTATCCCACATCTGTTTTCTTGATCAATTAAATCCCCTGTTTTTTTATGCGATAGAAATGTATTTTTAATAATTAATCTGTATACACACAGATTTTGTTGATAAATAAAAAAATATAATTTTTGTTTAATAGTGTGACAGTGATTTGATTTACTAAACAGAATATACAAGGTGTTGCCAAATTCGACCGACATATTAGAAGGGAAGATAATAGGCATTATGGGAATGACAAATAACCATGGAATCTGTGGTCACAAACCACCTGTAGTCAGAGAAATTCGCAAAAACAATTATAAAGAGTGTAATGTCGAGTGAAAAGAAAAGGAGCAATAAGAGGTAAGAAACACATTTATTAGACGTAAACTATGTTTACAATACGAACAAAGCTTCACAGGTTGACATCAGCAATACAACGACAAGCGACTACCACAGGAAGCTGCGGCCGCGTAAACCATAGCACAGACGACACCAACGGAAGAAGGATTGTCGAACACGCAGAAACAAATCCGGTGTGTTGGCCATATCAGCTGACTCGACGAGGATCCATGACGAGAGATCCTCGACCATAGTCACGGGCATATCATACATAAGTGATTTCAGGTGGCTCCATTAGAAAAAGTCTAAAGGATTGAGATCCGGAGAGCGGGGAGGACAGCTACACCACGTTCAATCCATCTCCCGAGTTTTATAGCGAGTGAGTGAGTGAATATTAACGTCCCTCAGTTCAGTTACACGAGGATCTTTGGAAACGGACCTCGTAGTTTTGAACTATGGTCAAAAGACAAGGACGATACCTGAGCTGGCACCTCCCTCTCCCAACTACAACACCACACCAGTGGGAGGATCTTTGAGCTCTCGACAGATTTAAGGGGTCACATACCTTTTAAAAAGTTGAAAATGGTTAAAAATAGTGAGCTCTTTAAAGCTCTATAATTTTTTTATTATTGTTTCCTGGAATGTAAATTTTGGAGGAATAAACAAATAGATATTACTTTACTTAAAACATAACCAACAAACACAGTGCTAATTAGGATAAATTTTTAATTAGATAATTACAAAAATTTCTTTTTGTTTTCTTTTCGCAAGTGATATGCATTACGCGCAGCTTTATAAAAAAAGTTACCAATATTTTTTGATGAAATTTTTGCTCAGTGTTGGAAATTGTGTTATCTTTAAAATGACGAAGCATGAAACACTGATTTAAAATTTTTAGTAAACTATAACAATTTAAAATTTAACTTTAAAATTTTTAAAAAATTTTTGCTATTTTATAATTGTAATTTTAAATTTTTTCATTAAAAATTCAAACTGGTTCGTTATTTTAAGTACAGATATGATCAGAATCTCCAGTAAAAATTTTATCATTTTCCATGTAACGGTTTTGAAAATATCATGCGCGTAATGAGTAAAAATGACGTTCTGAGAAAATTGACATCAAACGTAAAATTTACCACAGTTTTATATATATATTATTCTGGTTACTCAAACAACAACTAAATTTAAATTAAAACTAATGTGAAGTTTTTTTAGTCAATAAACTTCAATTTATTAAAATTATTATAACTAAAAACATATATTATACCAATGCATTACAAGCATCGAAACGATATCAAAAGCTACAAAATAATCAAAATGCAACAAAGTGATTCATTTCTCCAAAATAAAGTTAAAAATTTATAAATATTACTTAAAAAACAATCAATACCTTAATTAACAACTACTTATTATAAATATTAAATAATTTGTGATATGAATGCAGTGTATTACTATGATTCTAAAATGCTAAAATTCGCCACATGCATATGATGTTCCCTCTTTTTCAGTTAATTTCTTACAAGTAGTTTTAAATTGCATTCTTTTAGCCTGTCGTACTGCTTTTGTGCGGAGATTAAAATGTACTTCTGCAGTCTGAATTCTTTTTATATCTACAAGTGTAACAAACTTATGTGCAAATTGACCAACAGTCAGACCAAGAGATTGCATAATTTTTAGTCTGCCTTGATTGCCATCATTAAAAATGACAATTGCCTCATTTGTAGATATATCAACAATCTTTCTACCACAACCTAAAGTTTTTGGGCATAATTTCCATATTAATGAGTTAATGGATTCATTATTATTTTAGGTTTTACCCCCTAGACATTTTTGTAGAAGTTTAGGTTGTGATAGATCATTAAACACAGGTTTTATGGCATCCATTACTGCCACTGGCAATTTGTTACTGTGTCTAAAAGTTTCCACACTGCCCTCTACTACTTGATTTTGATATTTACACCAAGAATTAGGACCTACGGGACCAAAACTGTGCAATGGTTCTTCGTCGCTTGAACATATATGGAAATATACAGCCCAAACAGCTTTTCGAATATCTGACAGGCATGTTTTATTTTGTCGGATTGCATTTCAATAGTACATTGTAATCAAGTCGATCATTCTGTCGGTCAACCTTCCCTTTCCCCCAATCGACTTCCCATCACTGAGTTTGGAGCCCATTTGTTTTAATTTTCGTAAACGAGATCCCATTCTTTTTTGAACATGTCCAACACATTCAATTTTTGAAACTGTGATATCTTCTCCATACGGATTGGATGCAGTAATAGATGAGAATGTTTTCGAATCGCCATTCTCGATGTAAGATGTATATCTCACAGAACGATGACTTAATGAATGCTGAAATATACGAACCATTCCCACAGTCTCCATCATGCCACCTGAACCATTGTGGTTCTTCAAACATTCTTTAACGTGGAGAATTTTCCACTTTTTGTAAGCAGGTGACCATTTTCTTCGTTTCCAAGAATCACATCCTTTACAGAAAGAAGACATCACTTCCGCATCAATACACTTTCCTGTTTTGTCTCCTATAACAGCACACACACCAACACGAGAAGAATAGCCACGGGTTTTCCACGTTCCATCTCCACTAATTATTATATCGGAAGAATTTGTCAAAGTTACCTCTTCCAAAGCTGCACTTTGCATTGAAGCTTCTGCAACTTCTTTACTACACAACTGTAGATTGCTTATAATGTTATTATAGGATTTTTCAGCAACTGGAGGAGGAAAGTCCATGACACCACAGAAAGTTGTCATTGCTGTATGACCCTGTCGAATTGTCCTCATTGCGTATACAAAACGTCTGTTTATTTCTGGAATATTTTTTCTTTTACCCAGCATTTTTGAATTTCTAAACGAACACAAGTCCTTACAGTTCTTGCATTCAATCGAAAAAACACTAGACAAACCTCTAACACATTTTTCTGATAGTTTAATATCACCACATTTTTTGCAAGAAGCAAAGTTTTGAATGTTTGTAAACATGATAGTTTTATCAAACACTCTATAGCCATCAAAACCATCAACATGTTCAATAAAAGATGAATCAACATCTTGCAGCCGAATCTTTTTCCAGATGCACTGTTGTTTAGTGATTCATCCACACTGTGTACAGCTTTGCATCTCGTATGCATATTACCAGTAAACTTCCTTTTCTTAGGACGTTTACCAGATGGTCTTTTGGCAGATTCAATCGAATTCACATAATTCAAAAGTTTATAAAAAAATATTTTTCCTAAAACTTATCTTAGAATAAGATACGGTATGAAAATCAAAAGCGAGCGAGTATAAATTCAAGATTGACTTTAACAAAACAAAGTAGAAGTAGAAGTTCATAAAGTTAGTAGAAGTTGTAGTTAATATTCAGTACAACAATAATAATATTTGAGGCTTAGATTCAAGCATTTGATAATAATTAGAATGAAAATATTAGAAACAGAGAAACGCAGCTGTCACCAGCGACATGACAGCTGTCACCCTGGAGCCAAAATGTAAACAATATTTAAATCACCTTTTCTACTCTTTTTATTTTCTTAATAACGTCCGTTCTATTGGGAATATCTGCATGCGGTTTCTTTTAGAACACTCAGAAAAGTTTACTCTATAAAATAAAATAATAAAAAAATCGATTTCCCGGAAATTTTAAAAGGTATATGACCCCTTAACGCGCATTGCTTCCCAACACGGTGGGTCTTTAGTGCCGGGTTATGTAACATAGAGAAAGACACGTCCCGCAATCGAAAATGTGCTCGTGCACCATCGTGTATAATACTTCTTGGGGCGCAATTGCCGTTACTCCGTGCAGTAACTCCGAGAGGACGTGCTGTTGGAAAACGAGGTATTTTCCACCATTGAGGCATTTGGGCTGGATACGTATTACCCCGTATTCGTTTAACAAACTCCCCTCACCCGGCTCATCGTCCTCCTTACGGCTACTTTTCCCCGACTAAACGCGGTTTGCGACACCATGTTCTATGTTGATTTGTCATCCTCATGCTGCCTATTATCACATTTCTGAATTTGTCGGTTGAATTCAGAAACACCCTGTATGCGTAACTATTTAATTTGCATTAAAGAGTATTTCTTGTTCTAGTTTATCTGAAGTATCCTTTCTGCAAAAAGAGGCATCATGTTTAAGGTTCGGAAATTTAAATTAAGAATTAAATAATCATGAAGAATCCGCTCACGTCTATTTATTCAGCTCAATGTAGAAGTATTATTTTTAAAATAGTGTATAATATTTCGTAAACTCGTTTGTGTGAGAGGAATTTTCATTAATACATTTCAATGATTTATGTTAAGAAATAAATTATTAATGAGAATTCTATCCATGTATTTATGCAACATCATACGAACTCATTTCTAAGCAAATAATCTGCAATATACTCAAGGTTCGCTTTCTGGAAAGGAACTCTTATTTGCATATTTTAAAGATTTGTATTAAATAATTTATTTAAGAAGGCGTGACATTATTTCTAGGGTTTTATTCTTTAAAATAATTTTTAGCTTAGAAAATGAAAAACAGAGGATGCAAGAGCAAAAAAAGTAACTTGAATTTCAGCAACCTGAAAATTCGAAATAGTTATAGAAAAAGAAATAGGATTGCTCTTTTTTTACTTTTTAATCATTTCAGAGGTTTAGTTTAAAATAATGCCAAGTAAACTTATTTCTAATAAACATTTATCCGTCACATAATAGTTAAAAAATAATAATGCTTAGAAATATAAACTATTTTCTAATGAATCGTAAATATGTTTTGCTCTATTATTTATAACCTGAAGAGAAATGTAATCTTTCATAAGAAGCATTTTTGTATATAATGACCATCTTCAATTTTAATGTTTTTCGTAATATAAGTATTAAATCAATTGTCATATTCAGAAAAGTTTTTTCCAAAGAACAAATATTTATTATTTTTTTTTTCGTTTCCAAACTTTTTTTAAATATATATAGATTGATTTTTTTTTGTATAATCCTGTACGTATAGTAACAAACTTTAAGCATAATGATTTCTGCATTCAAATAAATCCAATTTAAATTGAATAAATTAACAAGAAGCAGAAAATCACTGTAAAAATATGGAAAAGAACTGATATAATATTCTTTTTAATATGACATAATTGCTTTGTAATTTTAATTTGAATAAAATTTCTTACAAAAATATTGTTAAGAAACATTTTTTTTCATTTTGATGTATTATAAAATCTGCAATGAAATACTCAAAAGTAAATATTACATTTATTTTAATATATTCTGTAACAATACACCCCCCTCTCAAAATAATATGAAATAAATTAGCAAAAAAATACTATATAGCAATGAAAACTAAAATATCTATGAATAGTAATCTTATCTTCACAGCACTATAATAAAATAAGAATATAAAAATATTTTGTCATAAAAATATTTTTTATTGTTTTTTGCCAAAACTGTCAGCATTTAATAAATGAGGAGGATTAAAAATATTTTTAAAAAATTCATTGCATTTTTTCAAAAAAAATGTTTTTTTAAAAAAATTTTTAATGCTTGTTTAATTGGTAAACATTTATTGCCTACTTTGAAGAAATTTTCTTTCTTTAAAACATGAAGTACATGTTTAATAACAAGAACAAATATCATGAAAAGTGAAACTTCATCAGATAATAATGTAAAAAAATATAATCAGTATATATAAAAGTACTTATTTTTTTAAAATAGAAGTCCCACTTTAATATATTACTTCAACAATCCATATTAGATAAAAAGAGATTGAAGTGATTTCAATATTGGAAATGCAACATATTTGTAACCATAGGGAAATTAATATTTTTATCAAAACAATTAACAGGTAAATGGTTATTACTTTCTTTCAAAGAAATCACTTTTCTCTAAATCTGAACTTTTTATTCCATGGAATATTAAATGTTCTATGCAATTAAATATTAAGAAATAAAAATAACCGTTTCTTATATTGGAATACAAAAAAATAATTAAAAAGTTAATTATTTGATTAGAACTAAAATAATTAAGTTATTTAAGAAGAGTAAATCCAAAAGAGAAATTAATATAATTTCAATTATTATTTTATTTTGAATTCTATTATTTAACAAAAACTAATACTTCAGCAATATTTTAGAGTTAAGAAGTTACATTTTCCTGTTTATTAAAAATATTATGATTTTAGCAAATATTGAATAAACAATTATTACTTCATTACTATGAAGTTTCATTCGGATAATACGCAGTTTAAATCTTTTTTTTACAAGGTAAAACTTTTTAACGTATTAACAAATATTGGAAATGACAATATGTTTTGTACTATTTTTTTATCTTGAAGAGGATTAAAGTTTGTGTTTTTTTTATAAATATCCTCATTTTCAAAAACAGATAATATAGAAAATAATAAACAGATAACAATAAACAGATTATTGAATATGAAATGTATCATTATTATAAAGTATACTCTAAATACACTTAAAAAATATACGAGAAAAGGACAATGCTTGTAAATTTTAAGTTTCTTAGAAGGCTGTCCCAAACACTAATACATCGCAAATATAAAAAAAATTCAAAAACTTACTGTACTTAAAGGTTTCATCTTCTTCCCTTTCAGATGTCCACCATCTCCATGGTAACCAGCCAGCCATTCAACCAACTTTTCTACACAACTTTAGCTCCAAAACTTAAAAGTATGTCACATTCACTTAATACGAAGTTCTTTATCATAACGCTTCAACGTGAGTTAATTACACAACACTAAAAGTTTACTATAATAATTTAAGATTCAATCGATCTGTCAGATCTTAAGTCATTAAATTTCAACTGTATTGGTTTCTTAAATAAGTTAAAATGATTATAAAGTCAGAATTTTAAAAAGTTACAAACCTAACAATTTACTTTTTTGGAGCACTTTGATGGAAATACTTTAATTATGGCACTGATTTTCCTTTTCTTGATTATTCAAAGAAGAAATTAACACTTTGAGATTTTGATACAATTTTTTTCATGTCATTTCTTCTTAATGTTTTCTTTCAAATGTTCAAAAAATGGTTTAATTATGTTTCAATTGAATAAATATATATACTTGCAATAAAATACCTACGGAAAGGAACTTTCAATTTGAGCAAGATGTCTTTGAAATGTCAACTGTTTATTTCAAAATATCACACGGAATAATCAGATTTACTTCTTAGCTGGTAAAAATAACAAAATAATTCAACGCTTTTTGTCCATTTTTATCATCATATAATAGCAAACAACTTAATAACTGCAATGCGCGTTAAAACTGATTATAACGCTTCAAAAACTGGTATATTTTAGTTCATTCATGCTTTTTCTTTTCTTCTTTCAAATAATGCAACTATGGTGAAGCTCGATAGTTTCAAGTTGTGGTACTATCAAATCAATAATGAGCAAATTTACACGTTTCTCTTTTTTTCTGACATCACATCAATTCTCCTATTATTTTGACAGTCAGTCAGTCGTCAAAGTTTTAAAAGTTCGAGTATCAAAAAATCACTTTTGATGAAGTTCAAAGACATCGGATAATTGCTGTCATGTTTTGGTTCTATAATGTAACGAAAGTTTTACTAAATGTCACAAGCAAAAATATCGTTTGTCTTTTATATTTTAAGAATGTTTTCTTCGTGTTCTATTGAAGGGTTTAGTAACATTGACTTTTTCAATGGGACTTCTCTCCCTCAGTTAATTTTTGTCACAAACTTTACAAAAAAATTAACTTCCTATAATTCGCTATTAAAAAATTTTGCATGCGAGGTCATCTCCAATTTTGTTCCAGAGATTTCCATCCAACCAAATTTTTTTCCAACCTAAAATCATCCAATAAACACAATGCTACAATCTATTTTGCGCTTTCCCTTCAGTTCAATCGAACCACTTCCAAACTTTTCTATTTACATTTCAACGACTGGCAATGAGTTCTAACTTCAATTTCTTCTTTCAGAACTTCATAAAGGTACAGGAAAAGTCAAGAACTATTCTAATTGCGAGGCATGGGTAGAATGTCAACTTTATTCTAAGAATCGTCTGATGAAATATTCGTGAGAGGGAGGTTGCATTCCTTTCAGAGATCTGACATTTCTTCCTTGAATAAGGGTTTTTCTCGATAAGCTCAAGTCATACCCGGACCGCACTGCAGCGCTGTCACTTGGCACACAGGCAGGGGTGTTGAAGGCATAGCATGGGATTGAGAAATTGATTTCTACATAACTTGGAAATGGGGGGAGTATGAGAACAGATGACGATGCCTAAAGAACGCTTTCTAGCTACGGAGGAATTTAAAGAGCGGCTACGGAGATTTTCCCCTCGCATTCAGGCAAAGCGTGCTTCTCAGGCGTCGGGTTGCCGGAATGATGCCAAATGGGCCAATGTTTTCCACGCCAAGACCGTCGTATATTTTGTACTTTTTATTATAACGGGATTTGACAGCAGTAGAATAAAGAGTAATTGACTGTTGAAAAATTTCAATTTTGTATCATATGCGCTCTGTTTACTTTATATTGTGTGTATTATTTTATTTTGCAGTTTCATAAATTTAAGGTATCCGACTACGTTTGGTACCATGATTTTGCAAAAGCGTACAAACGAATATTTTTCTTAATATTTAACGTCACTTAGATTAGAATACACGTATAAAATTTGCTTTAAGAACGTTATTACAGGGAAAAAAGTATTTAAATGCAATATTTTGGCAAAAAATGAACTTAGATTTTCCTTTTTCCAAAATGTTTTCCTTTTATGAAAAATGCTTCTATAATAATAATATTTCGCTTATATATAGCTAAAACTTCTCCAAAGGGCATGAACAATGATTTTGGAAAATTCACATTATTTTTAGACTTATTATCAACTGAAAAAATTATCAGTGTTTTTCTAAAATTTCTCCACTCCGAGGTACTAAAACAAGGAAAAATCCACTTCTAAATTGTTTATTTCAAAACTCCTAGTTCAGGCTCTGTACAGAGTTCTGAGCTATATATAGACAAAATATTATTAATACAGAAGCAATTTTCCATAAAAAAGAATATTTCGAAAATAAATAATTCTGTGGTTCTTTTTTGTCAAAGTATTGCATTTAAATCATTTTCAATTGTAATAATGTTCTTAAAACAATTTCATACACGTATTCTAATCGATGTGACTCTTAATATTAAAAAAAAAACTATTCATTTGTGTACGCATCTGAAGAATTACGGTTCCGAATACACCTTAGTCGAATACACCTTAACTAAAAGTTTCTTGGTCGTGACCAGCATAATAAGCATTTTATTGTTTTATGCATTACTTATTTGTAAAATGGAGGTATAAGTTAATGTTTAAATGATATAATATGCTCAAACATTGCAATGAATGTATTTATTCTGTGATTTTTAACTTTAATTATTTTTTCCAATTCCTGATGCTAATAACCAATACAAAACTTTTGAACATTAAATGCTACTTTATAAATATATATCATGGAGCGGAAAAGCAATTAATATTGAATTAACCATGAGCGTTTTCGCTTTAGGGTTATAATAATTTTTAGTCTCTAAATCTGGAAATAGGAAATCGTCAATCCTGATGATCCTGATCGGTACGATGGAACAAAATTATTAAATTTTTGTATTGCCATCGGTCTTTAACAAGTGTACAAAATTTTGAATTAATCTGAGTAAAGAGGGTAAAAACTAAGTTCAAAGATTCCGTTAGGTGAAGCTAATAAAAGTGTGTTAAAAACTGCAGTAATTCTTATTCAAAAAGAACGAATAATATTTTCTTTATTTCTTTGCATTTCAATTAAAATAAAACTATAATGTAACTATGAAAAATAATTTTTATCTCATTCTAACTAGGTTTTTTTTATTAAAAAAAATCTAACCGAAATGCATGTTTATTTGAAGGAATTTTTTCTTTAGTTTTAAAAATAAATTGAAAACATTTAATTGATTTCAAAACTAATAAAAAAAGTACAAAAATATTTCATTTCCCCCCTCCATACTACCAGCTTTTCAATAGACTTTGAAGAGTATTTTTGTAAACTGCTTGTGAAGGTCTCCTTGGACCTCACTTTGAGAACGAGAATAAATTGGAGTCATGTAAGAACCAGTAGCCATTTTTATAAACAACTTTCTTTATTTGGTTATCTTATCCAAATAGAATCAAAGACTTTTAACAAATATATCTAACTAGTATTATGAGGTTTTAAAGGTAATATCCTTTAAATTAACTTAATTAATGATCCAATTAATTAACAATTAAATAACGATCACGCAGAGATTACCACGATAAGAGATCCCAGAATTATATTTAATGTTCTTATTGAACATTTAATTTTAATTTCATTCGCAATAATAAGACTAAAATTTACCACACTGCAATTCAGCTCAGCTCAGCTTTTATCTGAAATTAAATCTTCCAACAAGAAATCTTCAATTTAACTTCACTATAACTTTCTGCTTCAATCTCTATCTCCTACTGCTCTAACTTTACTATTCCGTTTGACTTAAATACTTTATCTATTCTGCATAACAAGGAATCCTGTCCGCTTTTTGGAGTTGATTGGAAATAGGTAGGGAATTAAATTTCCCTAAAAAGGACGACTCAGAAGGTTAGTGATAAAGTTCCGTATAGATTTGTCACATGCTTAAAAATTGAGTCATTGAAGCTAAAGAAAGGGTGAAATTTCTAATACGAGACAAGTAAAAATGGGAAATTTCAATGGTGATTTAAGATACAGACATAATTATTTGTAAAACTTGTTCATTCTTAAACAAGTTTTTGTTCTATGTAATCAGTTACTCATACTCACCCCCCCGTAATTATAATACATCAAGTATTACTTTTAAAAAGGGAATTTTCAAATTTCAATATAAGTAAATACCAAAAATTCAAGACAGATGCTACGTCAGGTATAAGTATAATAAAATGTTTTAGCAGGATTATAACCATTTTTACAACTCACCCTCTTTTTCCCTTCTGTTTATGGAACGGAGGAAATTCAAAAAATTTGTAATAGATAAACCTTCTGAATTCATTATTAATTATCAAATATAGGTACATACATTACATACATTTGTAAATCTATAGATCATAGCAGGTACCAATGTACAACTAATAAGTTATTATCAAATGCAGTGATTTAGAAGCAAATAAATTATGTTATAAAGTTGTCTTAAATGTAAAAATGAAGTAAGTTACTTCATGTATTTTTTAATGTATTTCTTCAAAAATTAAAAAAAATTATTTGGTATATTTTATTCTAAGCAGGCGTAATTGTCATTTATTATTTATTTTATCTCATTTATGTATAACTAAATACATGTTTCCTTCAATATAATTTATTATTTTGTTTCTTATATAAAAAATGGATATTGTAACTCCAATATGGAACTTTAATAACATTGAAGTAAAGATCATTCACTTTATCATATATGTTAAGATTCGCAATATTTTAAATGCAATTTAATACCTGGAAAAAGAATGTACTATTAGGTTTATTGTTTGTTGGGATCAAGCTAAGGTATGAATACAATTTATATTCGGCTTTAAATTTTTATTTTCTTCAAAATGAAAAGATCATATATCAATATGAACAATGTGATGTATTTTTTTATATAGCTATGCTGATAATAGTGAAAACAAACTTTAGTTAGACAATTACTAGCGGGTCCACTTTGTGGTAAGCATTTAATCTGCTTATAATAATTTTCATCGTAGTAAACATAATTCTCATCTAGGACAAGTCTTGCAAGAGAGCTAAATTCTTCATAGCTTATGAATTATTAATTTTAGTTTCATTAAATTTTGTAATAATATTTTTATCAATAAACTTGAAAGCATTTCCTAATTCAAAACATTCAAACCATTTTTATCTCTTATGTCATCAATAAATTCCTAATTATTAGTAAAGTATTAAGTTTATTTATAACAACCTGTCTGATATCTTAAAGTATTTTTCCCGATTTGAAATGAAAGTAACAAAATCATTTTTTTTTTCGGATATTGCTTTTCTGTTTTGAACTTACGAGTCCTTGTAACTTTTATGAAATTTAAGCTTAAAAAATATGTGGATACTTAAAATTTAATTTTAAAAGATAATACACTTGAAATAAGATGAAAACTTAATTACTTTAGTCAATATGTATGTGATTTATCGCTTAAAGAATATCTAATAAATTACTTCGAATAATATTCATTTAAGGGTTTAGAGAAGTAATTTGCCGAGACATATTCCTGAACAATGTAATTTTTTTTCATTTGAATTTTTTTAAATATAAAACATGTCTACTTAGAAAATACAAATTTCAAAACTAAAATCAAGTTTCAAGTAATTTTAAATAATAACCCAATTATAATTAGTTATTTAAATATAAAATATGATTTAAAAATATTGAGACTTCAAAATAAAAAAAACTTTCAACACAATAAAAAACACCCTTCAAATTTAAAGCAAAAGATCAATTTTAGAATTCTATGATTATATAGTACATCAAAAATTATTTACATTATATTGTGAGATTAAAAAAAAACAGCAACTGTCAGAAAATTCGTCTGTAAGTTCTTTTTATAAAGAGTTCTTTATAGCTCTTTTAAAATAATTGCAGTTATATGAAGGTTATATTAAAGAAATAAGTAAATAAATCCAGTTTAAATTTTTCAGTGGCCAAATCATCATGGGTAGCTTCTTTATGTCTATATCAAACCTATTAGCGACAGATTTTCCAATTTTTAGCCAAAGTTGAATATTGACATCCATTGGATTAGACAAAAAATACTTCAACGTAGTAATCCTTCTCTGCGACATTAATATTTTAACTAAGTTCCCCGTGAAATAATTCGTTTCTCTTTTATAGTTTTTATTCTATTTCACTTTACAAAAGTTGAATGTTTGAAGAGCTTACGTCATAGTTCTATAATGATACATTATTTTACAACTAAAACGATTCAATTCCTCGAGATAGTAAAATACTGAGTTTTAAATACCCTTAGTATTTTAAGCACTTATTAAAGTCATCTAAAGTAATTTCTTCTTAAAAACACACAAGATAATTTTTAGTTAAAGTTGTTCTATGTGTATCCACATGTTTTTCTATTCTGTTATTTAAAAAAATAAAGTAAGACAAAATATATAGCCTCCGAATCGAAGCTCATGATAACTTCAACAAAATATCTTTACTGAGTACCTGAATAATTTTTTAAAAAAAGTTTCACTTTTAGAAATATCAACCGTCTTTCATTAAAAAAAACACTCGGTGAAGATGCACTATCCAAACATCTTACCACAACAAAATTGTGCCATCAAATGAAAATTCTCGTAGGTTATTATTTTATAATATCCGATGACAAAGAACAAAACAAACTACAGAATATATTAAAAATAAACATAAGTAAAGTAATTTAAACCCATGAAATTTCGTTTGCTATAAGTAAATATGCTTAAATGAATGATTTATTTAAATTTAGTTTTAAAATATAGTTTCTAAAAACAAAAACGGATATTTAATTCTTAACTTAAGAAAGGGGTGTTACTTTTGTCTCGAGAGCTGAAAATATAAACAATTTTCGATTAGATACAATTCCTTAAGATTAAAATTAAATTATTCGATTCCTTTACACATTATTTATTAAGGAATACGGCTTTAAAATAGCGTAAAATGTTTAAAATAAAGTTTAATTTAAAAAAAGAAATTATATAAGCATATGAAAATAAGTAACGTTTCTCTAAGGAATATCAATAAAGTTTTACGTTACGCGTGGTATTTTCTAAAAAAGTAGGTATAATTACTATCTATAAGTTGATTTATAAAGTTACATATATCCCCTTATTAAATCGTAGCATTTTTTATATAAATAAAATAATAATGTTTTTTAAAAAAATAAAAATAAGTACACATAATTTTTTTAAAATTTTAATAATTTTCTTGTTTATATAATACTAAAGTTAGGTAGGGTTTAAAGAATGTGATACATTTTACAATTCTTCAAAGTTTTATACATCAAAATTTACTACTTACGAAAATATCATGCGCATTGTAATGTTTACTTAATATTTATTACAGAAATTTTTCTCATTTTCATATGCTTACAAATTTTTTTAATTATGATTATATTTTAAACATTTTATCCCTTTTTGAAAACTCATTCCTTTATAAATCATGTATAAAAAATCAAATTATTTAATTTGAACTTCAAAAATTGATATCTATTTGAAAATATTTTAAACCCCTAGACTTCTCTTAAAAAGAAAAAGAACATTCCGAATTATTAGTGAAGATGCATCTCATTTTTTTTATTTAAAATCGCCAAATCAACGATATTCTCTCAAGATAGCAACCCAGAAACGCTTCTCTGACGCCAGCTAATACCAGCGCCCTCTGCTTAACTTGCTCTCCGATGAGCAATGTTTTGTTGAAAAATAAGGAAAAATTTCTAGTTAATGGTTTGTGTTAAAGCCGGTAGCGCCTTTAGCTACTGGGAAAAGGTGGAGCATACTTAGTGTTAGTTCACGACTTCTTTGCGCTTTTAAAAATTCTTTTTTTCCCTCTCTTTCTCTCTTTTCGATCGTAGTGCTGCTCATTTGTATCCACAAAAGCGCAATTTTTCACTGTACGTTACCGAATGCACGAAAGGATCACGGACGAGTGAATTTACAACAGCCGTTACTTTGGAAGTACTGTGTTTCTTAATTAAAGTTTCATAAAGTTGTTGGGACTAATGAAACGAAAATGGGAGGGAGAATAGAAAAAAAAATACCTAGATAATGCCTCAGTTTTCTTTTTTAGAAATTCAACGTAGTGAAAGATCTTCTAGAATTTGTTCTAAACACTGTTTGGGAGAATTGATCTATAAATGTACAAATACTATAAAAAGTAAAAAAATTTTTCATTCAAATTTTAGATAATTTATTTTAAATCCTTCGCCTATCCTTCTAACATTTCAGAAATCTACCTATTCTTTTAATATTTCAATCACAATTGCGAACGTAAAAAAAAGACCTGAAATACTATTTTGAGCCCAATGCTTATTCTTTAAAGATAAACTAAATAGAATAATAAATAGAACAGAATAATAAAACCTAAAATGTTTTAAAATTTTATTTTTCAAATTTACTTAAAAAACTATTTTATAAAACTCAGGTTAAATTAAAATGTATTAGCCGCAACTGTCAAGTCTTTAAGCAAAAATGCAACAACAAAGAAAAATTTTATTTTAGTTACTCTTTATAAAATAAATGAAATTAATATATATATATATATATAACAGAATCACAATATTAAGCGACAAAATAGAAAGTGATTTTCCTTGCATTTTTCCATTTTCCTTTCTATATACAGTGTTGGACTATTTTTGTTTGTTTGTTACTATTTCTTCATTAATTAAATTCAATTATTCTAATGAAACAGTATAGTAAAAAAGAAATCACGTTCTCAGAAATTAGGCCACCCCAGGTGGGATTCGAACCCACGACCTTTGGATGAGAAGTCCAACACGCTATTCATACCACTATAGTAACACAACAAACGCTTTTCCTTTCTATATATGCTGTTGGCATACTATTTTTGTTTGTTTCTATTTATTCATTTTTAATTTAGTTAATGAGTTAATATTTGAAAAACTGCATTAACATCAAGTGTCATCCGGATGATATATATATATATCCTTACTAAGATCATAAACGTGAAGGTTTGTGTGGATGTTTGGTACTCTTTCACGCAAAAACAACTGAATGGATTTTAATGAAACCTTTTAATAATATAGCTTATACATCAGAATAACACATCCGTACTAATATTATAAACATGAAAGCTTGTGTGGATGTTTGGTACTCTTTCACGCAAAAACAACTGAATGGGTTTTAATGAAATTTTACAATATTATAGCTTGTACATCAGAACAACACATAGGCTATAATTTATAAAGATAACGTGTGAAGTGTCCAAAATATAACGATAATTGTCAAGTAAGTACGAAAAAATTCTGTCATCTACAAAAAGGCCACTGACAGCATATATCTATCTTTTATGTGTGAAGCAATACTTTGCATTTTGTTTCGTCTACGCCAGGCTCTAGGAACTGCGAAAGCTTGAACAGGTGGAGTGTGAGGCTGATATTACAATTTTAACATAAAGTAAATACAACAAAAAGTAATATTAACGTATTGCACTTCCCGATATAAATTATTTATACTATTTTAAGAGTTCATTACACAAAATTTGTAACAATGTGTTACTTTTGCTGAGCAGAGATCAGCTTAGGAAGGTGTTTTCAAAAATTAATCTACGAGAAAGTTACGGGGAGTGTTATCGTTAAAAAAATTCTTTTTATCATCTATCTGATCTACAGACTTAAAATTTAACAAACAGGGTTTTTTTCTTATTCAGCTAAGATAGGCAAAAAGCTTTTTTTTTTGTTGCTTAATTTTCAATTCGCGTAAAATAAATTCATTAGAAACTTCTTTATCCTTCAATCTCTGTATTGTTTAATTTTTCAATTCCACCGTGCGATGAACGGGTATAACAACTAATATATATATATATATATATATATATATATATATATATATATATATATAATATGATATATAATATATATATAATATATATATATATATATATATATATATAATATTTATATATAATATGATATATAATATAATATAATATATATAATATATATATATATATATATAATATATATATATATAATATATATATATATATATATATATATATATATATATATATATATATATATAAGGAGAGAAAGAACTATAATAAAAGGAATTGAAAAAAAAATCCTTCGAAAGTATTTTTAGAAAATATTTACAAATTTCAGTCCATAGAGTTAATTACTTTCATTGATAAAAATCTCAAACGAAATGACAAAATATCTTGATCAAAATGGGTCAAGTCAAAACATAATGTTCCTCCTTTCTCACATTCTTCGAGCAATATCGAACTATTTACAGTATTAACAGAGGACATCCTTTATAATTGTTGAAATAAAATTAATTTATTGAGGAAATTAATGCAACGATAAAAGCAACTCAATTAATGAAAAATATTTTATATTGACCATTTACATAAAGTCAAATGTCAAATATCTTCAAATAAAATTTGTTTTCATTCAATCTTATTAACTGACAGTGAAAACATTAAATGAAAAAAAATGAATTTGTTCCAATAAAAGATATCACCTGAATGATATAAAAATAAATTAGGAATATATTTTAATAATTGTATTTTACCAACTGTCATTTTTAGGTATTAATGCCTTATCAATCCACCACACACAAGCAAGATATATATTTTTTTCAAAAATTCTAACTTAATAAAATCTTAACTGAGAAAAGATCGTAAATATTTAGTGAAATGAAACTGTTGTTTTTGTCTTTTGTTCATAAAAAGTATAAAAATCATCTTATGTGTCATATTTTAATATTTCTAATTACAATGTTTGCTCAAAATGTGTATTACACGCATTTATTAGGTTATTGAAATTTTATCGCAACCATCTAGTTTCAGTAAGTCTGTTTTTTTCTTTCTCCACTTGTCTCATGTTAAAGCAGCAAAACAACTTTTACAGATTCTTCTTTTTTGATCGCGCCAATTCAACTTGCAGGGAAAATCAAAGCACGTGGGAGAGAAAAAATTCGAAAGAAATGTCGAAAATACTACAGAAAATTGACACTGAATTTAAAGAGCAATTTTTGTAGTTAAATATTCAAGGAGAATACATAAGAGAAACATATTAAAAACGGTTTTTGAATTATGTGACATTGAATTATAAAAATAGATATACATAAGAAGATATACATAAAAATACAATAACCTAAATTCACCCTTATATACTCTGAAATAATTTTTTATATTTAGTGTTTAGAGAAGAGTTAAAGCCAGTTTCTGCCAGTTTAATTCTAACCTACAAACAACGTAAACGCGCGTATTTTGAGTGCAGTGTAAATTTAATGAAGGCTTCATTCCCATTTTAAAAATGTTGACTATGGGAATAAAAACCAGAAGCTCATGCATTCACCGTTAAACGTGGCAATATCCGGATTGAGCGCTCAGATATACGAGCATCTAACGCTTCAAAGGAGGCTAGAACTGCTCATTTGGAAGAAAGAACTTCGGAAAATGCGTTTTTTGAAGTAGAGCAAGGCCCAATGTATGAAACAGGAATCGCAGATTGAATAAAAGTATAAGTATAAATTGCAATTGTATGTGGCTTTGTCTACGCGTAACTTGACCCGAAACTTTAAATACGTTTTTCCCGAAACTACTTTTTTCGAGACTCCTGTCATGATATCTCAAGTTTTAGAGAGCAAAGTTGCTTGAAATTTGATGTGAACCTTCTCTATACATTACTCTATAGCAATATAACTAAAAACTATACTAAAATTTCAATTTTTGCAGTTTTTAAAAAATTCTGAAAAGTAAATATTAATTTAATAAAAAGTAGCTAAACCATAACTTAACTATTTAATAAAAAGTAGCTAAAACAAAAATTTTCTTCGTTGATTTAAGTAGGAATTGACTTAAAAAAGTTTTTTATATTACTTGTTATTTCAGACAGCCGCTATTCGCCGAAAAAAATTTTTTTTTTACTTCTTTTAAATTAGATAGCAGTATTTTTTTGGATAAAGAATTAATATTTTTTTGCAGATTACTAGGAGGGTTACACTCTTGACAGACCGGGCGCGCTAATTTTTTGAGAACCCCCTTAATTTTTTCACTCGATTTTTTCTTTCTTTTTTTTATATATTCTTTAAACATTTATAAATATCTGGTAAAATAATGGCTAGAAAATAATTTTGGGCTTTTTTTTTATTGCACCTGATAAAATACGGAAAATTCATACCTCTAAACTAGAACACTCCTTAACTTTATATGAAAAGAAACCTAGTTTTAATGCTATTTTCAATCAAACACAAAAGGAAAAATAGGTATAGTAAGTTCCAAGTTAAATATTTAGTTCAACAGAATTTTTATAAAAATTCAAAAAAGAAATTATTTAGCGCCTAATTTATATTCCAACAAGAATTTTTATTATTTTTATTTTAACAACTGAATGGATGAAAATTAACTTCTTTACGTCTAAAAGATGAGGTATTAATTTTCAGTAAAACTTGTAATTAAACTTTTTTAAGCACTAAATTTCTATTTTTATTTTCAGTTTGCTTAAGCTATCGTTACTTCTTAACATCAACAATGATAGCATATATCATGCACATAGCTGTGAGATATTAAATTAATAGTAAATGTTTTACTGAGAGATATTTTGCTTATGTTCATATTATTCGATGTGTATGCCTTAAAATAAGCTTAAAATATTAATACGATTATTCTTATTTTTCAACGTTTCTTACTATTCCGAAGTTTTTTTTACTATCCTTAAATAAGTTTTATTTTTAAGAAAAAGTTTTAAAATACATTTTCTTTTTTACAACAAAATAAAAGTACTTATTTTACAAATCTAGTTAGTGTTTCTTAAATTTAACAAGTGCTGTATTTTATTTTACGAGTATTCATGGTTTGACATAGCACGCAACTTTTGGGGACTTTAATTTTTTTTTATAGTATCATTGCTCATAAAATGTAGAAAGAAATTCCGTATGGAAAAATTTAAACTGTCACATTACATACTTGATAATTCTAATGTAATTATAAAAATAATTCTGCATGTAGTTTTTTTGCCACTCTTTTATAGTTTTCTATAAAAAACAATATTTTTATCAAAAATATTCATGTATTTCATTTAAAAAAAATTTCTATTCAAAAACACCATTTACCTATTAATTAGTTGGGAAAAATCTGGTTTCAATGCTTTCCGGCAATAATATTTTTTAAATTCCTCAATTGTAAATTTTTTAATAAAAAAACTAAGCTTATTTTCTTTATGTGATGTGTTTCAATGTCACTTTTCAAAAATAATATACTTAAAAAGAAAGCTAAGCAATCATTGTTAAGTCACATTAAGTATTTGAACTTAAATGCTGTTTTGTATGAGATTTTCCCTTTAAATATGTATGTGCATATATAATTAAGGATAATTAATTTCGTAGTAAGGTCATAAAAGATAAATCAATTATTTTTTTAATTAACCAATTAAGCTTGTGAAAAGTGTATTGCAGAGTAATTTTAAATATCCGAAAACATATTTTTCTTGATTGCTCAAAATCACATATATATAATCATGGATACTGCTTTTATAAGTGGAAATTTAAAAATATGGAATTTAAATCTCTTGGTGAATCTTTTTCTACATTTAAATTTTAATAAATCAAAAATGGTGTGTCTTTTAAGTATTGTCATATTTTATATCAGAAAAAATGATGCTGTGAGAAAATAATGTAGTGGATACATCATGGACGTGCTACGGCACTGTTCAGTGGGTTTGCGTGTATAAGCGAGAAAACTCTGCTTCAAAGCATTTTCTGCTTTGACTTTATCATGTTATTAGTTATTAAACTAGTTTTTCAAATTAATTTTATAAATCTTTAGTTAACTATGTTATATAAATAAAAGTTAAAATTGTGTTGCACATTTAAAGTTCGTCTTGCTTCCTACTCACCTTCTGAGTATATTAGTATAATTACAGAGATAGGACTTCCGGCCTTATAATAACTTAAAGAGATCGGTGAACTACCTCAAGTGGTGACCCGGAGGTAAATCGTAATCGTCCGTTATGATTCATTCTTATGAAAAATTAAGAATTGAAAAATGAATATTACAAAAAAAATTAATTTTATTGTTTTTAGTTGGTTCCTTTTTGTTAATTTTTAGCAAAGAAATATTTTAAAAGCATTTGTAGTCTTTGAAAGATTGTTATAAATCATTGAGATTTTTTTAATTAAAATTATTTAAACTTTTCCAAACCGCAAAATTGAATTGTTTATTGAGAGTAGAATAGAATAAAATGTATTTTGTTTGTTTCTAAATTTCATGTAATCAAGACCTTATTTAGAAACTTTTGCGAAAAAATTCAAATTTGTAAGATTACTGCATCAAGTAACACACATGTAGAAAGTATTACCACGTTTTAAACTCCAATCCAAATATGACAGATTCCTTTTCCAACGCATCAGCATCTCTCCCAAAGACAAGCTCAGACTTTACCCATTTGATAACATACTTAAAATACACTTTTCCGAAAGAAGATACTGAAACAAGAACCAGCGTCTGGAATTATAAAGTCTTCCGTCACAAACTGGAAGATGAATCGAGTTGAGGTCCGTTATTTGTTCTCGGATCAAATGGAAAGGAATGACGGCGAAAATGAGCTTTTACTTTCACTCCTGCACAAACATTAATTCCAGTCATACGTTGAAACAAAATTAAGACCTGTAACTTTTGAACTCATTTCCTTTTCCTACTCTTTTCCTTTTTTAAAAGTTTGTTTGGATTAGAGAGAATACTACGGTGGATTGATCATAGTCAATAGCTTCTGTTTCAAACGAGCAGGAATTTTAAGAACCGCAGGATTTGTTTGGAAAAGTATAAATAAAGTTATTTGTGGTTCCATAGGCTACTCATTTTATTAAATGGTAATAAAGTAAAGTTTTATTGCAAATTAAGTAACTACTAAGGGAATCTTGTTTTAGCTACCAATAAATTGTCTCTGACTACTTTCAAATACCTGCTTTGACCAAAAATGTATATAATTTTCAAAATTAAATTACAGCAAAGAAAATTTCTCTTATCGTTCGAATTGGAATAATATTAAACTCGCACAAAATTTTTTTGCTATTAATTAATTTATACGTACTCAAAAACTCTAGAAAAAATTGAAATACGTTGAAATTATTCCGTATTTTAAGGCAGTTGTGAAGCTGTCTCGTTTATCTCGGGAACTGTTTCTGAGTAATTTGACTTTCTTCTTGGCATAGTTGAGAGAGAGAGAGTTAAACTATTTTTTCACTAAACATTTTTACAAAAGTCATCGAAAATTATTTCAGGTTGCTGTAACACTTTAATCGCACCGCGTGCAATCAGAGCAGTAAAAAATATATAATAATAAAAACAAGTAATATATAAAAAAAATATATTTTAAAGTCAATTTCTACTTAGGTCAATAAAGAAAATTCTGTTTATGTTACTTTATATTAAATAATTACAATTAATATAAATATGCATATACATATGGCAAAATCACAATATTAAGTGGCAAAATAGAAAGCAATTTTCCTTTTTATATAAGGTGTTGAACTGTTATTTTTGTCTCTCTGTTATTATTTATTCATTCATAAATCACGTTCTCAGAAATTAGGCCATTGCAGGTAGGGTTCGAACCCACAACTTTCGGATTAGAAGTCCAACGCGCTATCCATTGCGCTACGGGTACACAGCGAGTGATTTTCCTTTTTATATATGGTGTTGGACTATTATTTTTTTTTGTTACTATTTAATCATTATTTATGTTTACCTAATGAACTAATATTTGACAAAATTGTATTAACATCAAATGTCATCCTCTACAAGTATAAAAATATTTGAACTTGAATAAATGATTTGAAAGTATTCTATTAACGATTGTGAAAACTTGAACAAGATATACATATATAGGGAGATTGTGTGAATTAATAGTAGTAATTGAATAAGAACATAACCCCTACAGGAGTAAAATTGCTATCTGCAAAATTTTGCATAATTCTTTTTTGAAATTATTCAGTAACTGTAAATTTGAATGATATTCATGAACTTGTTTTCATTTTGAGTGATGAGATATCTTTAATATTGTTTTAAGTTATTACTAATAAGGAAAGAAGTTTTCTTTCAAATAACAAAAGGATTGATGTCATATTTTTGTATTAATACAAACTGAATGTTTAGTGGTTTTTACAATCTTAGACTGTTCAGTGAAATTTTACAAGGTATTATTTTATCATTTAATTTTAATTAATATTTTGGATGAGGATGAATCATTTTAATGAAACGTTTTATTAAATAAAAAATATATTCATCTTATTCTGTGTTTGTCTTAGAAACTTTGGGTAAATATTAGTCATATAGGATTCCTTCAATAACTCTTATCAAATTTTAATAAAATAAAAAAAACATTGTTATATAGAGTTCATTTAGTAAAAACTATAATTCTGTAGAAACTAATACAACTTTAGTAAGATTTAAATGTTAAAATAAGTACTTTCTAAATTTTAACCAAAATGCTTTATTTTAACATCGAATTACTTAAAAAATTTACAATACATTTCATTATCAAACAATATATAACGGCAAAATGAATCTTATAAGTAAACGTATATATTTAAAATAAAGTCTTCGTTTAAAATTGTACAATGTCAAAAATATATGTATAACGAGGGAGAAATACTTAAAATATTTCTTTTTTGAGCAATGAAAAATCTTTCACAATCTCTTAAATAGTATATAATAGGATAGTTACATGTACAGGAATTCTATTCTAAAAAATACTGTTTAAAAATTGAAAAAAAAACGGTGCCTCTTGACGAGAGAGAGAGAATTAAAAATTAGAAAATTAAACTAAACTTCATCTGATTCATTGTTTAAATTGTCTATGAGGAATATGGAACCTCAGTGGCTCTATTCTACCTACTAAATTTTACTAAATAAAATAAACTTTCAAGGTCAACAATAGATTTTTTTTACTTATTTATGCGTTGTAAAACTTATGTGTGTTACAAAGTAACTCCATTTTGAGTTGACAGTAAACGCTGGCCTGAATACCATACAAGGTAAATACAAATGATGGATCCGATTTTAAAAAATCATATATTCGAATCTACTGTATATATAAGTGATACATACATATACATATACATAAGTGATAGAGTGAGGCTACAAAATGTATGGAATGAACTGGGTTACAGATTGGATGTATGCCGTGTAACAATAGACACACATCAAACACTTGTAACAGAGAAAAATATTGGTATATTTCTCCTTAAATTAATATATTTCGTATTGTAATATATGCAATAGTTTCAATAATATGATTTTTTTAAATTGAATTCATCATTTGTACTCATCCTGTATATGTTAAGCTCTTAAATCAATTTTAGTAAGAAGTGTGATTCTCTGTGTGTGCATATCCTCTGTAGTTGTGATTAAAAAATGTGTTTTTAAAGCTATATGTCGTATTTTTAAATTATATCCTTTGATTACAATTATGAATTTGAGACGAGTAACAATCATATTAAATACCCTTAGTACAGTGATTCTCTAACTTTCAATACTTGCGGCTCTATTTTCAATCACAAATTTCATCGCGCCCACCTCCAAATAATAACAACGTATTGAATTCAATAATAACGTATTTGACCTAAAGCTACAATACGACTTTAATTGCAAACCATTCACATTATCAAAATAAGTATACATTTTTTTTTATAATTTTGTATATGACAAGCCCTTGGGATTCACTGGTAGTTATTAGTTTTGTTCTTAACTTTGTATAGATAAATTAATTATCAAATGCATTGTGCAGCACTAGTGCATTTCTAAGTATATTAAATCTGTGGCAATGTGTATTTTTCTTTTATGTCAGAATGTATTTTGTTTTTCTTCCGTTCAGTAAATTTGTAATTTTTTAAATCTTTTATTTTCCACTTTTCGATATGCTCGCGTCCCCCTTGTAAGGCTATCACTCCCCGCTAGGGGGACACGCCCCACAGTTCTAGAAATGCTGTCTTAGTATTAATTCGCCTGAATATTGTGTTGTCGGTGTGCAGAAGTTCTTCGAGGGAGAAATCCCCTTTCTGGTGTCGTACTCGTCACTTGACCATGGTACAGAATTACGAGGTACATCACCAATAGCCTTAGTATTTCTTCACAGCATGACATAAGCAAAAATTAAATTAAACATGTACATTAATACATGCATAAGAATAAGTGAGTGAACGAATATTAACGTAGCACTATTCAGCTACTCGAGGACTTTTGTTGACGGACCTCGTAATTTTGAACCCTGGTCAAGTGATGAGGACGATATCTGAATTTCCCCCTCCCTCTCCTAACTTCCCCACCACACCAGTGGAATGACGTTTGAGCCTCGACATATTTAACGCGCACCGACCTCCTTTGTACGGCGGGTCTTTAGCGATATTAGGCTCGAACTCATGACATGCCTGTCACGAGTCCACAGAACTGCAAAAGAATAATACAATGCAAAAAGCTTCCTTAATTAGAAATGTAGGGCTTGAGACGAAAATAAATTTTGGAAAGCATCTAAAATAAATGTTTCATGGAAAGTTTTGCAGATAATAGTTTTAGCCAACAAAAATCTATGTTATTGAATAATATACATGAATATTCTACTGGTATTGTATTGTATTGTATTTATTAGAACACTCTGAAGGTCAAATGTAAGGAGAAAATTTAAAAAAGCCATTGATATAAGTTGTACAACTGAAATTTGAAAAGCGGTTTAATAAATCAATTTATAGGTGCCCTCTTGTGGGTTAGTTAACTCATGTTGATTTTAAACCAGATGTAACGTCACACTATCTGATATAAAATTTTCATAATAAATAGATAGTAATCTCTTAATTCAGTATTATGCAATGCATTTCAATTGGTGACATTTCTGATTTTTATATGAATTACTGCTACCAGATACAGAACAGTAAAACTTTTTAAAGGAAAATAATAACCGGAAAAATCAATTCTTTAGGAGTCGTAATTTGAGAAACTTAAATAAAAAACAAGGGGTTAAAATAAATTCCTTCAGCTAATTTAAATTTCAAAGCTTTGTTATATATCGCACAAATGTACAAAACGTTTGTCTATTTGGTACATGCAAAAAAGATTCTCATGGAATGTGGTTTTATTATTTGCATCTAAAATGCAATAACCGCAAAACAAAATTCTACGACAAATAAACCGTAACAAATACTAAATATGTGCTTATTGTAACAGCAAAATTTTTACATGCGTTTATTGATTCTTCAACAAAGTTCCAGTTAGTTTAATTTGATAAATCAACTCTGTTGAAAACCGTGAAACATGATTTTTCTCTAGCTTATTATATGTAGAATGAATAATTTATAAGATGTGACAAAAAAGTTTTATCGAAAAGGAGATCAGACATTCACTCCAATAACTTGAATTTGCTTTTACATTTAAACATTTTGACTAACATCGATATTCCTATTTATCTGGAGATTTAATTTGTCTTCAATTTACTCTTTCAAGCATTTTCAGACAACATAAATAAACTAACACTAATTTTTTTCCAATAAATTTAGTAATGAGAACAAACTTTTTCTTTAAAAATCGTTTTCACGAGTTTAAATAAAAAAATAAGCGACAAAACATCTTTAAACATAATTTAAAATAAAGAAATATTTCTGAGCAACTTTAAAAAATTAACACCATAACTGGTTTGCCCGTTCACTGTACGGGCATTCATACTTTTTCTACCTTTAATTTGCTCATATTTTTAATTGTTATAGTGAGATGATTAGTGCTAGTGTTTTTAAAAGATGCAGTTTGTCCATAGTATTGAAATTCCTCTCCGCCGGGATTTTCTTTGAGGTGAAGACGGAAATTTAGATCCTTGAAAATATTCAATAACGAACATGAATTGGCAAGGCAACGTGCAATTCGTTGCTTAAGAAGAAATGAAAATGGAAAGATAATCCAAAATTGTCGATTGAATGTAAGACTTAATATTACTCCATGCTTTAAATTGTGTATACACATATATGTACACACACACACAAAATCCTCAATCGTTTGAAAAAATGGATCAAACATGAAATTTTTTTAAGTATGAAAGAAATTATTTTAAGATATTCAAAACACTATTCATAGGATGCTAAATGTGCTTATAAAAAGCAAACATTTAAGGTTTTTTTGTGTTCCACAATTATAAAATGTAAAATAGTGTGAAAACTTTAAAATTGAAAATTAAAATAAAATTCTCTTATTTTTGCATTCTGTTGAGTATTATGCTTAGTAACATGTAATAAAAAAGTGTGCCTTTCTTGGAACACTGAGCGGAAAAATTGACTGCTTAAGGGACTAACTAATTCTCTTCTAACCTTAACCAGGAATTGTTGTAGCTAATCCTTTGATGACATCCTAATCCTTCAAAACATTGTTGGTTCTAATAATCCCTTTCTAGAACAAAGAAGGGGGTGGAGTAAAAATGTTTTCTGGAAAGTCTCAAACAACCAAAAGTATACTCTGCATTTTGCTGATGGCTTAGGCGTTTAGTGAAGATGGCAAAGGTCTTTCTGCCTTCACAAAACGAGAGGCACTTGATGCGAACGCTGGCAAGTAAGAAGAGTGTTATTTGGGCTATCATAATCAAGAGAAAGACAGCTGAGTCTGTTCCACTTTTCATACAGAGAAAAGAAGGGTACTATGGGATAGTCGGGTAATACAGAATACTGAGGTTCTGGCTTTGTTTGTTGATGCTAACGCGAGAGAAATCCACGAATTACTAGAAAAAATTACTTGAATGATACAATGTAGGGAGAGTGGAGTACCGCTTGTTGTCGTATTGCTCACTTTAGGACAAAGTGTGTTTTGTGTTTTCAAAAGATTTCAAACCAATATGTAAACAAAAAGAGGAATAGCTCGTTATACTGCCGTCGTTTTTATCTGGTAATATTTCTCCTCTCATTTTAAAGGTTGATTTTCCAAGATGGCGGGTCTACTAGGCACCGTAGTAGGCAAGATGCTAGGTATTTCTTAGAATAGAAACATAGGTCTTTTTCAATAATAACATATTTCCCATATAAAAAAGCGTTACAGGATAAACTGAATTAAAAGGACAAAAAGAAGGAACCAGAAGCTTCAAAACAACAAAAGAAGTTACTCTAGTAACGTTCTCTTTATTATAAATTTTATTTTTAGAGTATTCAAAAGGAAATAATTGTTGATCAATGTTTGTAAGTCACGTATGTTACTGTGATTTAATTTACTAAAAGATAGTTGACTAAAAAATAGGATGAAAGGTGATTCTTTAAATAACCATAGCAAGGAAGAAATTGTTGACCTAAAAACAGCAATATATCCAACACACCTATCTTAAATAACATCTGGAATTGTATGTTAATATTTAATTCTTAACATGATTTCAATGTTCTGGACAAATGCATTTAAAACTGTATGGAAGCACAATTTAGAGATAATACATTTAATATATTTCTACACAGGTTATAATGAAACTCAATGGAACTAAATTCATGACAGTCACATGATAGATAGAATCACGTGCTCTCCGTTGAATTTAAAGCTGACATTAGAATTTTACTTGTAGCTCCACTAATAAAATTTAGATAACATTTCAAATTTGATAATTTATTAAAAATGTTCAAATATTAAGATACTTCAAAAAGTTTTTCAAAATTAAAAAAAAAATCTCTCATATTGTACTGATTTTTAAATCAAGTGAATTTTGTCTATCTACATGCTTTTTAACATTTGCTGACAAATGTATGCACTTTTTAAAACAAAATTCTGCAAAAGACAAAAAAGTTGGCAATAATGAATCCCATGTTTTTTCCCATGCCATGATTGGCTAGAAACACATGATTGCATTTATTATGTGACTATGATGTCACATGAATTAGTGGACTCATTGTCTGGTAACACATGATTGTATTTATTATGTGACTTTGACGTCTCATAAATCGGTGAACTGATTGTCTGGAAACACGGGATTGCAGTTATCACGTGTCTAGGACATCACGTGAAGTAAACCCATTGCGCAGTGAAAAGTTAAAGTAACGTATTCTACATATCAACAAAACATAAAGAATTTTATAATTAACTGAAAATGTAAGTAACGTATTAATAAATATTCCCTACTTACCATTGTCACTGTTTCCAGCATCTCCATATGAGCAAGAATCTGAACCGCTTGAATCGTACGAAGAACAGCCGGCAGACGTTCTGGGATATTCTGTAGCACTATCATCGGATGGTGTCCACTGAGTTCTGGTATTACCATAAGATTCGGCGTTCAACGTACTGATAAGAACCGAACCGTTCTTTTTGAAGTTCTCGACGAAGTTTTCGATCTGAGTTTCGATCTGATTGTGGTAAGATATTAGTGGCATATTGGAATTAAATACCAAATAATATCCTTATTCTGAATAGCCCTCATACATTTATGTATAAATTGATGTTTACTTTAAGTTGCAGTTCTTAGGATATAGGTCTCATTTACGAAAAAAATTTCTCATGTCTTTGAACTCTTAACTTTATAAAAATGTTTGCTTCCTATTTTTCTCAATTTCTTTCAACACCATTCTAAAGATTGCTTGTAAAAAATTTCTTATTTTTAAAGTATTTTTTGAAGTTATAAAAGAGTATGCATTATAAGACGTTATATGGCAAAATTTGTTGAACTAAACATACTTCGTTAATGTTAAAACAATACCAATCAAAAGTTTGAAGATAATCAACACTTTTTATGCCAATTATTTTTTAAAAAAATCATGATTTTAATCAGTTTATAGCACCTGTGTGGGAATCTGATTGGAAATTATATGTGCTCTTAATACTGAATCAGAATTCCTTTTATCAATACAAATTTTAATATAAATTTGTATTGATTAAAATATAATTAATTAGTTGAGAGTAGTTAGAAAAACTTTTCAAAATATTACAGAATAGCTTAAATCTCAGTAACAGATTTTCCCAAGATTCAATAGGCTTTCGTTATAACATAATTTTTTTAAAAAAAATTGAAGTACATTTCGTGACTTATATTCTCGATACCATATTTTTACCAGTTTGAAATTGTTCTCTAATTCAAATTTAATGCTTCTTAACAGAGTAATGTGGCAGTGGTATTTTTTATTATTTCAAAATACTTCATATACTTTTCTTTGATTATTTTTTAATCAATTAGGGTAAATTCCAAACTCAGCAATGAGTATTAATAACAATAGTTTGTATTATCCAGCAGTCACACACCAGAAAACTGTTTAAGTTGCCTTTAAAAAGTTTACAGCATTAAAAATTGCAATGATCCTTGTTGAATATTTATGTGTGTCGGCTTCTATAACAAACGAATCTAACAGCACAGCTTTTCTTATGTTCAATTTAGTATTCAAATTTTCATGTAGAAACAGCTGGCGGTTTTATTCTATGTGAAGCGTGCCTTATATACCAGAGACCATACTATTTTTGTGTTCATAGAATACTGACTCTACGCTATATAAAGCAAGCTTTATTTATTGAAAGCTGTATTTTTATATAATAATTTTCCAAAGAGAGATATATTCACAGCTTTCTATATAGTTTGAAATCCATCAAGAGTTGCAACATACAATTTTAGCTGAAAAATTTGAGCACTGTTTCAGAAATAGTTTATAAAGTTTGAGCAGTTCTGAAAAATTCTCACTCATATATAATGTTGGTAAAATTTCTATCTAAGTAGATCACATGAAAAGTGCTTTATATCTATATCAATATAAAGTAGTACTACAATATATTAAACCAGCTTAAGCTAAAATGTGCTGTTAAAAAAGCAGTTCATATAAGAATTGCATCTTTAATATAAGTCTTTCGCAACTCACACAAATCGCTTTCAATAATTAATTATTCACTTCCAAAATTTAGCTTCGGATTCCTTTAAGAACATTTTAAATCGATGAGTTTAGATATCATAATGATATAATATGGCTTTAGTAAATAGTTTTGAAAAAGTCTGAGATGGACATGATAATTTTGAAACTTTGAAATTTGAAGATTGTCTTGGTCTTCTGCAGCGCAGATCACATAACTTCACCTAAAATTTAAAAGCAAAATTATCATTATAACATGTAGAAAAATATCAACGTAATTCTTTTTAATTATTCAATGTAATTGGTTTTATTACAACATAATATTGAAACTAAATTGTAAATAATAATTATACACATTTAATTATTAAATCAGTGCTTCTCAAACTTTCAATATTCGCGACTCAATATTCAATTATTTTCACCACGCCCCCACCATACAATAACAATGTATTGAATTCAATAATACTCTACTCTGACACTAAAGCTACAATATGACTTTAACCTCTTATGTGCCACCAACGTATATAAACGTCTCTCTCAGCCCATCAGCCAAAGCATTAATTTTCTGGACGTATATATACGTCTTTCCGAAGCACGATCTTTTCTGTGCAGTGCTATCTATAAAATTATTCCGAAGTCTTTAGAATGCAATAAGAGGACCTTGACAGTGTTTGCGAAGGATTTACTTATTTCAGACGATTTGCTTATTTTATTCCTTTTCTCCTCCAGCACCCCGGGAAAAAAAGCAGAATACGCGCATCTACGTAAAAAACGGTGGCATTGGGGAGTGAATCACTTAACTTTTAATCGGCAGTTAAGGACTTAGTTATAAATCGTACAAATTATCAAGGTAAGTGTTAATACATGCCCATGGGGCCACTGATAATTATCAAACTTGAATTTAACTTAGTATTGTTAAATTAATAATAAAATACATTATACAGTACTGATACATTTGTAAGTGTATTATATCAGAGTAAATGTGTATTTTTTTTATATTTTATTATATCAAAAAGTATTTTGTTTGATTACTTTCTCAGTAAATGAATAATTTTTTAATAATTTTTTGTTTTTGACTTTTCAATATGCACGCGCCCGCTCGTAGAGATATCATCCCTCCCCCAAGGGGGGCATGCCCTAGAGTTTAAGAAATGCTGATTTATATGTAGTCCGAGCTTAAATCGTGTCACTCTTTCTGTGTTCTAAGCCATCAAGGAAGTTAAACCTAAGCAAGTCAACATAAAATTTAGAACAACTGTTTTTACTTAACTTCGGTGACAGGCTGTTGACCTTAGTTTTGATGTTTGATATGAACCATCAACCTGCCAGTTCACAGCTCCCTATCGTGCTGCGTGTTAAACGAACTGAACTGAAAAGGAATTCCCCTTCGGAATAGTCATTAAGCGCTTTTATTCCTGTCCATTGCTATTTGCGACTTAAGGGCGAAGGGACCGCTGCAAACCTCTTTCTTCGAGGAAGAAAATTCTTCATGATGTTAAGGAATTTTCTGAGTGATACTTAGAGGAAGTTATTCTCTAGCCATATTACACCATTTGATATAATACCCAGTAGGTATGCGAGTGTCGTTGGATCGTTTTTCCGTTGATATTGTGGTTGAGATGGAGGATATGACTGACGCATGTGCGTGCCGTAGTCATTTTTTTCACAACTGGTGATTTATTAGGAAGGTCTTAAACTGGGAAAAGAATTACAGCCATGGATCAGCTCTAGCAGATCGATCTTCTAGACCAGTGGTCTTCAAACTGTGTTCCAAGGAATCCTGGGACTCCTCAAGGCATATTCAAGGGTTCCACAATAAAAAAAATCGGGACAAAATAAATAGGTATACAAAATGGATTAACAATCTCTATGAAGTTTGTATAGTGTTACAAGTATCTAAAGCAGTGCTTCTCAAACTTTCAATGTTTGGGACCCAATATTCAATGATAATTGCATACAATAATAATGTTCGAATTCAATAATACTATAGGTTGGTGCTAAAAAGCTACAATACAACTTTAACCTCTTAAATGCCACCGGCGTATATAAATGTTTCGCTCAGCCAATGCGTTAATTTCCCCGAACGTATATATACGTCTTTCCGATCTTTTCTGAGCACTGCTTTCCGTAAAATTATTCGGAAGGCTTTGGAATGCAATTAACAATGTTTACGAAGAATTTACTTATTTCAGAACATTTGCTTATTTATTTCTTTTCTTCTCCCCGCCCCTCATTACACCACATACGCACGTCTGCATGGAAAACAGTGGCATTGGGGTGCCAATTGTGTAATTTTTAATCGGCAGTTAAGCTATTAATTATATATAAACGGTACAAATTACCAAGAAAAAAATTAAATTTTGTATATAATTTTATACTTGATAAACCTATTATGGGATCACCAGTAATTGTTAAACTTGTTCCTTTTTAAGTGTTGTTAAATTAATTTTCAAATACATTGTGTGGTACTAATACATTTATAAGTATTATATCAATGTAAATGCGTATTTTATTTTTTATTATTTCAGAATGCATTTGGTTTACCTTCAGTAAATTAATAATGTTTTATAATAATCATTTTCTGTTTTTGACTTTTCAATATGCTCACGCCCCCTCGTAATGTTATCCCGCCCCCACGGTGGTGCACCCCACAGTTTGCAAACACTGATCTAAAGCTTCCCCCCTCTCCGTTCATTAAATCTGAAAATTTTATTTACATACAATAACTTTATTTTGAAACACTTTTTAAACTTTTATTATATTGTAATAAAAGAATATAAAAACGCGCGCGCGCGTTTTTTATCTTTATATATACACTTCCTACTAGATTGGGAATATTCCATTGTTTACTGTCTCAGTTTTCATGAGAAAATTTTATATTCGTTAGTTAACACAATCTTTCAAAAGTGAATAATTTTCTAATAGAAAATGCACCTATTTATATATTTGTGGAAAAACAAGACCTATAATGAAGGAAAGGGAACAACATTTCAACAGAGTTGATGTTAAAATCTAAATTTAAACTAGAACAGCTTCTAAATTTTAGATTGCAAATCCATGCAAAATACACGGGATTTCTCACACAGCTATAAACATTTTTATGCCATTCGGAACATTGTGTTTTAGTGAAATATATTTTTCAACGTAAATGGCTACAGAAACAAAGTATAGGAACAAATTAAACTTAAAATATGTAATGCAATTGCATTTAATCTCAATAGACCTATGCTAGTTTGCGTGACCTAGACCTAGTCACAGTTTGTGTAAAAAATACTAGCATATAGCCCAATTATTAAATATAATACATGGATAGGGGACACTTGAATCACAAATTAATATTATTAATGAGTAAACTATATTAAAAAATCAGATTAGAAAATTTTAACAATAAATGTAACACTTTTTTTTAATTGCCTTAACACAAAGTGCCTATAACATGCCGATCTATTTAAATATTATATTTTTAGATATGTTCTTTGAAGTATGTATATGGAATTGGATTCCCCTCAAAAACACTTTCTAGTTATAGGGGTTGCGTGAGTTGAAAAGTTTGAAGACCACTGTCCTAGACTGTGACAATTTCGAAATTTTTTTCAGAGTCCCAGAATACTCTGATGGGTTGTATTACACCAGTGGTCTTCGATTTTTTTCGACTCATGGAGCCCCTAGAACTATAAGGGGTTTAATGGAACCCCATTCCCTAACCTCCCCCACATACACATTTAAAGAAATATGTCTTAAAAATATTTAAAGAACATCAAGAAAAGTTATCGGTACTTAATGTAAAGGTAATTAAAAAAGTTTTGTATTTTATATTTAAAAAATATAATCTAACTTTAATATAATTTACTCATTAATAACATTAATTTGTGACCCAAGTGTTACAAACACATACATAATATTTAGGAACTGGGATGTATACTGGGATATTTTTTTACGCAAACTCTGTCAAAGTCAAGGTCTAGTGAAATTATCTGTGGTCGCAATCCATATTCTGCGTTTAATTTATTTTTTTGCAATATTTTACTTTTGTAGTCACTCGTATTGTGAAGTATTTGTTACTAAAATACATTGCTCTAAATGGCACTAAAATTTTTATAGCAGTGTGAGAAATCTTGTATATTTTGTATGAATTTTGCACCCTAAAATTTTGAAGCTGTTTTTTCTGAAATTTAGATTTTAAAGTCGAATTTGTTAATATATCGAAAAGTTGCTCCCTCTTCTTTATAGTAGGTTTTTTCCCCCACAAATGAAAAAAGGTGCATTTTTTATAAGAAAACTATTAAGTTTGAAACATTGTACTAACGAGTATGAAACTATTTCGTGGAACCTGATATTGCAAATAAAAAAATAATCACAATTTAATAGGTATTATACATACAGAAAAAATATTTTAATAGTCTTTTATTTTTATGATAAAAGTTTAAAAAGTATTTCGAAACAAAGTTGTACTATGTATAAATAAAATTTTCAGTTTTAATGATTAGGATGAGTTTTAGGTACTTGTGGATAAATAATCTATGGGAACATGAAAATCTATTTAGCACACATATTTATATAATTTTCTTTTTAAATTTTTATTGTGATTTAAGAAACCCCTGGGTACGCTTCGGGGAATCCCAAGGTTCCATTGAACACAGTTTGAAGACCATTGTATTACACGAAAGGAGGATATGTGCAAAATGTGTTTTCGAGCGAGTTTGGGAGTTGGAAAACAACACTGACTCATTCTTCCAAAAGTAATACTATTCTGCGGAATGTAGAGGCTGCAGTAGATTAGTGGTCGTGGTCACAAGCTCGTGACCAGTGTTCATGAACTCGAGCTCTAATGCCACTGAAGATCCAACATGTAGATGCGCTGGTTCACGTTAAATATGTCAACGCTTAAAGCCCTCTCGTAGATGTGGTGTTAGCTCAAGCTCAAGTGTCGCTCTCGTTACTTGATTGTAGTTTAAAATTACCAAGGAGGTCACCAATAGCTTTCATGTTGATGTATAGTGATTACTAAATGTTTATTTACTCTGCGGAATGTAAAATAGTGGAAGATACAACATGACATTCATACTTTGCATTTTTCACCAATCTTCTGTCAAGATGCAAGGAAAAATCAATTTATCAGCAATATCTACAGCCATCTTAAGGATGTTAAGCAAAAACTTACTCCGTTTACATGGCAGCTTGCTAAGAATGACTTTTCTCATTTTTCGAGATTAATTCCAATCCTTCAATAAAGGAAAACAGGCTTAAGAGCTATGAAGATGGCATGAGAGAACTGCATCTTACATTTGAATGTAGATGTCTAGATTTCAATGCCATTCGAGCATATCTTAACATTCTTGCAATGCCATTTATTATAAATTGAATCATCTAGACCATATTTGAAGCTTGAATTGAATAACAATCTGATAAAACTTTCAAGTAGTTGTTTCTCAATCCCAAGGTTAGATTTAAAAATCGTTATCGAGAACAAGTTCCTGAAAATCAACATCTCTCATGCCTAGAAAATAATTGTTATGATTGATACATTTTATGTATGTGAACAAGTGCTGTATACTATGAAACTTAGCATGAATTTGACTTGAAATAGATCGCGACAAATGAGTATTTAGCATCATTTCCCTGAATTCGTACGTCGTAATGAATGTAAAGAATTTTTTAAAATGTAGCTTCAGTTTCATTCATCACAATATTTATATATTTTAATACTTGTATATTTTTTGTAGCTTTTACAATAAATTAAATATGTGTGCTATTTTTTTTTCTTATAATGTTTTACCCGTTCTCAAAATTTAGTCCATCGCTTCATGAAGTGTTATACTCAACTAATAGTGTTCTGCTAACACCTAGTGTTCCTTTTTCGAATCTAATTTCGACTATAATCTGTTAACCTTGAATTTGATGTTTGATTCTACAGATTCACCTATCGAAATGCTGCCAGGCATCACCCCACGTGTTAAGCGAAGAGGTGATAAGGAATTCTCCAACGGGGCTACTCATTAAACACATTTCTACTTCTGATTTTTTTTTGGACTTGAAGAAGGAGTCCAAGTAAAACTAAATAATTAAAGATAATGGATTAATGGAAAAATTCAACATTTGTGAGGTGTAACAGCTTAATATGAAGCTAAATGCTACATTAAATCCGACAAAATGAGCTGCTAATTATAACTGCATAAAATGATAACTGGTTATTTCCTGTTCTTTTTTACGAAATAAAAAAATGTACACAATCAATCTCCGATTTCGACCATATCCGTTTCTTGCCTTTTTATCGATAAATTTACTGTACAAAATTAGAAATATACTTCTCGCGCATGTCTTTTAAAATTTCAAATTATGAAGAAGAATCGTTTAAGCGAAATGAATCCCTTGCATTATATGAAGAAAAAAATATGAACGATCTTCTCAATGTAACTAATAATTACCTAATTCTGTATCATATACTTCGTAAATTTACTCTTTGTTTAGTAATAATTATACAAGAGACAGAATACATAATTTTGAATCATTCTCCAACTCTACCAAAATGATTATTTTGACATCCAGATGGTTTTAAAGAACCAGGATTTCATTATACCATACGAAGATTGTAATCTTATTGCACTTTTTGTGAAATAATAATTCTCTCACCAAGCTATTCTGTTTTCTTAGATGGGGGTTTTAAAAATTTTACTTGATCATCCTTTCAAACAACATTTACTACAACAAGTTTAAGGAGAGTTCAAACACGAAAAGGATGAAAATAAAGAATACAATGCTCAGTGGCATACACTAGGCCAGTGATCCGCAACCCCCGGTCCATGTAACAAGCGGTGCAGGGCCGCCTAAAGAACATTAAACTATTGCCATTTTATTTAAAGTGGTGCATTTCTCTCGGATTCGTGCAACTTTCCACGGAAATCACTTTACATTCCCCGTTAAATCACTTTTATTCATTTTTGGTGTAACTATATTTTATTCTGAAGGCATATTTAAATTAACTAAATTAAAATTGTTAAATCAAAACAATCTAAAGTATAAATAATCAACGTGTTCCGCCCTCAGCGGGACGCGGTAAAATTATCACACACTGACCGGTTCGCAGCGATAAAAGTTTGCGGAGCATTGCACTGGACCTTCAAGAAAAAAACCGATGCATTTAATTTTTACCATAAATACACTGCTCAGAATAATTAAAGGATATTGCGGTTATAGTTGGATCATGTGGCTGGGAAACTTTTTAGCTTATTGATACATGGTCGACAGACGTAGTAGGTTATATGAGAATAAACTACACATGTTTGGTAGGAAAAAAAATGCTTTTTATTCCGCATTTGTGTACAAAAGGAAAAAAACACAATTTGTGCATATGAGAAAAAAGGAATAAGAAAAGGTGTTTTCTTCAAAGGAAATCATTTTCAGTAGGGGGTATGGTTTCCACGGACGGCCAGCAACGTTGAACACCTTTGAGGCATGGAGTCAATGAGGCTATTACGCACGAGTTGGGGTATTCTGTCCCACTCTTCCAGAAGAGCTCTTTCTAGTTCTTGGAGAGTTTGTGGGGGCGGTTGGCGGCCAGCAACTCGTCTTCCTAGAGCGTCCCAAACGTGCTCTATTGGATTCATGTCTGGAGAAAACGCTGGCCATTCCATTCATACGATTCCTTCCTCGAAAAGGAAATCCTCCACCAGGTTAGCACGATGTGGCCTGCAGTTATCGTCCATTAAAATGAAGTCATCTCCGATTGCTGCAGCGTAAGGGACTACAATAGGTCTGAGGATCTCATCCCTATATCGGCTAGCAGTCGGAGGTCCTTCTCGAATGATGTGGAGGTATGTGCGCCCGTCAATGGAGATGCCTTCATACACCAACACTCCCCCACTGCCAAATCTGACACTTTCGTGCACGAACGCAGGATTATTTCTACTGCCACGGTCCCTCCAGATGAAAATACGCCTATTATCCGGATGAACAGAAAAACGGGACTCGTCAGAAAAAAGAACATTGCTCCATTCATTTCTCCTCCAGTTCATATGCTCTGTTGCCAACTCCCTACGGTCGCGACGATGCCTTGATGTTAGTCTAACACATACCATCGGTCAGCGAGCATACAGACCTACACCATAAAGCCGGTTTCGGACAGTCTGAGTTGAAACCGTGGTGCCAGTAGCCGAGTGAAGGTGTTGTTGGAGAAGAGTAGCGTTCATATTTCGGTGTCTCCGAGTCGTTAACACTAAATAACGATCTTCATTGGGCGTTGTTGTCCGTCTACGACCTTATCCTGGTCTTCGGCTGCACTTCCAGTCTCCAAAAAACGGTTCGGGATCCTGGAAATCAAACTTTGTGACATTCCAATGGGTTGCGCTACTTTGGCTTGAGTTTGGCTCCCTTCTAACCTACCTACAACTCTCCAAAGCTTCTGAAATGGTTAAATGACTTCGCTGAGACATCGTACTCATCGAAACAAAGCAGTCACTGAATGTCGATCATCCTTGTCTTCATTTTAGTTGAAAGTCAAATTTCATTCGCTGCCGCTGATGCGACGTTTTTGACGTCGAACTCAAAATTAGCATACTCCACAGTTTGAAAATCAGAAAAATTTGCCTTTGTGATTCTCTTCTTCCATTTTCGACAAAAAAAATTTCACTTATATCTTTATTTTATATAAAACTTATAATATCCTTTAATTGTTTTGAGCAGTATATTACACCTTTGGTGCTTTTGTCTACGTGTTTTTAGAATGCATCCCTACCCAATAAGAGATGTCTTTGTATGCTACTGAAAATATTTGTATCATTTTGCAGAGGCTTTGCTTCAATTTTGAATTGCTGGATTACTTATTAACATTGCACTCAGAAGCGACGCGAGGACATTTAGTGATGGAATTGGAAACCAGGATCAAGTGACGAGAGAGATAGAGTAATATAAAAGTCGCTAAAAAAACTGCAATGAAACTATTGGTAACAGACCTCGTAATTTTGAACCAAGGTCAAGTGATGAGGACAACACTAGAGCTGTTCTAACTTCCACACCACACAATGGGAGGAAGTTTGAGTATCGAAATATTTAACGTGCATCGGGCCCCTCTGCACGGCGGGCCTTCAGTGGTATCAGGCTCGAACTCATGATATGCCAGTCACGACCACTAGACTACCGCGGCCACATCAAGAGACGAGAACAACACACCTAAGGATGATATCGACTCCACGAATTTTCTCTTCACGCCAATATGAGAACTTTCAGTCTTACTTACTTATTCGGGAGCTGAGATCTGACCCTCCGAGAAGATACTTTATTTATATATATTAAATGAAATTCATATACAAAATGGTCCCGAAAGAGGGGACCTTCCCCAAGTTCTTCAGAATAGAGGAATGAATATAAGACACAGTAAAAGTACTTTACAAAGTTGGCCCCTCAATGGATGCCAGCAAGTTTAATGTATCCCAGTCTGTCAACTCTGCATATTTCTATTGGCACCAAGACTCTAACTCCCAACTTGACAAGGCCGTGGTAGCCTAGTGGTTAAGGTATAGGATCATGGCTGGCTTGTCAAGAGTTCAAGCCCAGTACCGCTAAAGACCACCATGTAGGGGAGCGATGCACGTTAAATCTGTCGAGAGTTCAGACGTCTTCCCGATGACATCGAGTGTTAGATAGGAGAGAGCGATGCCAGCTCAGGCGTCTTCTTTGTCACTTGCCCATGGTTCAAAATTACGAGGTCCATCGCCAAAAAGCCCTCGTGTAGCCAAACAGTGCGATGTTAAATGTTTACTTACTCACCCTACTTGACAGAAACAACGCTGACTAAGAGTTAGTGACAATGATCGAAGCAACGGAAATTTTTTCTGTATATTTGTTAATATAAATAATAATTTAATAATATTTAATAGCTAGTTTCGAACTACTTATTCAATGTATGAATTATAAGTAAAAACATATGAAACATACGCGAGGGATAATAATTATGAATGGATGCATAAGAATGTGTAGAAAGAAACTGGTCTCAAAAATATATAAATCACGTTTTTCTTTTATCATTCTTGAAAAAGATGACTGCTAAATTTTTGAAGTTACTTTCCAGCATTTCTCAAGTTAATACTGTCAAAACCAAATTGAAGTAAATGTAAAAAATATCTATATTTTAAGTAAAATATATTTGGTCGAAATAAATATTCCTAAAGAAGAGTTGATACATAATTGCAAACATTAAAGACATACCGAAGTAATTTTTGTCATTAATTATATATTGATAAATATAATTTAAAAAAAAATATTTTCGAAATATAAATCTCAATCAGAAAGTTAGTATGTTTACTAATCAATGGCTCGGATCTCAAACACTCTTCCAAACCTGATACTTATTTTTAAGTACTTAAGCGCAGACGATGACAGGCGACGAATCGTCTGCTGCGTAATGCTTTTGAAGGGCTTCCCCACCACCGAAGTCAATCGTTTGCCGCAAACGATCATTGACTTCCCAAATTGCTTCACTTCACATCATTAAAGGGAGAAAAAAAGGAAGTGCTTGAAACTTTGCTGGGGAACCATTACATCTTTTACGAAGCCCCGGATTGATTTCTAGAATTCAAAATAAGTATAAAAAAAAGCTTCGCACAAGTTACTAGAATGTTTCTAATTCAAATGGTACAGGCTCAGTTTGAAATGTTGTGTAAAGAATGATGTTGTGTTTAATTAAATTGTTTTAATTATTTCAAAGAACTGGCTGTTTAGAAGAATTTTTTATAAATATCTCGAGAGAAAGAAAAGTTCTTAAACTTTCTTCGGAAAAAAGTTCAGAAAGTATACATGAGGTGTTTTTTTTTCATGTAAAACAGTACAAATTAAATTTAAGGTTCTGATGTTTGTGTGGTGTGGAAGTTTGACGTTACTGACTTAGCTCAGGTTGTGAAGGGTGCTATCTACGATCTTTCTATTTATCCTCTTGAAAAACTCTTCTTTAACTGCGGTTTAAGTTTAAAATTACCCTCCCCATTGAGAGAGCTTGATTTTTTGCTAATTTGAGAGCTATTCAAACCCTGGAAATAGGTGTGTTAGAGTTAGTTGTTAGTAGTGAGTCCTTACGCTATCATTCAAGCAAGTTGAAAGAATTGCCGTTTGGAAAAGGAAAAGTAAAAAAGTAGCAGTTTTGAAGAGGACTGTAGGAACCTAGGAACGATTTGACAATTGATCTATCATCGGATCAAGAGATAGTGTTCACTTATAAGCTTAAAGTAGGAAACTAATTAAGATTGCTCCCACTGTTTATGAAAAATTTAAAGTAATCATAAGTTGTAATATGTCTGAAGGTCCACGTCCAGGTCACCAATAAAGGAAAATTAGAACCGGACACCTTCGGATCCGAAAACCAGTATGTTAGCCACCACGACAAAACGATCGTCATCACGTTGTGGTTATTACTGGTTTATTTAGATCCACTACATGTCTGTTTCTTCGGTGTTTCAAACGACACCTGCATCCTCGTGTATGCGACAAGGTGTAATCCTCGTCACAAGACAGTGGTGCAAAATTACGAGATCCGTCACTGATCTTTCATGTCATTTCGTAGTGCGATGTTAATAAATAATAAATAAGCAAGCGACATCAGGACTATTGATGAAGAACTTCATAATTTTGAGCCACGGCAATGAGGACGAACACCTGCGCTAATAACCCCCTTTCAAAGCTTTATCCACTCCACGCCAGTATGAGGGCTTTGAGTCTCTACAAATTTAACGTGCATGAGTTCTTCTATTGGGAAGATTTTTGTGTGACAACAGGATTCGAAACCATGACTCAATTGGAAAAATGCCTTCTAAAAGGTCGCAACCATAGCTGCTCGTCTACTTAGGTTACTTCGTAATTCTTGGATGTTTATATATATTTGGAACTAAATCTTTCAAATTTAATTTTTTAAATATTGAAAATTCCTTGAAAATGTAAAAAACCCATCTTTACACTGGGTCATGTTCAATGATGTTTGGAGTTATTTTAGTACACACACACAGTGATAAATTTTCTCCCACATCCTTTCAAAAAAATTCGACAAGTTTAGCCAAGCTAAGATTTGTTGTATTTAAGAACATCAATGGCTTGCATTATATTCGTGATTTCTTAATGTTGGTGCCCAGAAGAGGTATAAACTAATTATTCTATGTCATGATAAAAGGTTTCCAGATTATGTAAAAGATATATCTTGTCTTTAGTTCAGTTAGTTGGCGTTTCGATTCACAAAAACACTCCATTGATTTTCTCACGACCATTTAAGAAAAAACAATGTATTTTTAATTGCTTTAAAGTATAAAAATTATTTTTAAAAATACGAAATATTGTGTTAATTATATGTCATAATGATTACTTACAAAGTTATTAGTTATTAGTTTATCGTCATTTATTATTGACTTTATTATCGATTTTTATTTGCTTTATCATTGATTATATTTTATCATCATTGTTCTTTATCAAAATTAATCATTGTTTCTATCATTAGTTATTATTTTACCATTATTAATTATTATTTTATCATTATTAATTATTAATTTATCCTTATTGTTTACTAATTTACCATCAGTAATTATTATTTTATTATCAATAATTATTATTTTACCCCATCATTAAATATCATTTTATATCCACTCAGCCATATTGAAAGAAAGTATAAAATGTTTCATCACTTTTATTTTACGTCAGCAAAACGCAATAAACATTTAAAATGAGAAATGCTACAAGAGAATAAATTAAGATTTATTTAGATGTTTGTCATGTGATATTTTATTTTCTTAAAATGCATAATTATTGATAACACGAAATTTTATAAACGAGTTTCCTCTCATAAATACTTGGGCTATTTCTTCTTCATTATTTTCCATCTGGAAGTAGTAAATTTATTTCACGAGTTTCTAATTATTATGAGCAGCACCATTTTCAATTCAATGAACTTTTGTAGATGAAGATATTTCTCCAATTTAATTTTCCTTTTCCAAAACTATCTATTTGCTGATTATTTCTGCGAATCGCAAAATACTCTAATAAAGAAATGTGTAGTTCAAAGCAGAGAATAAAATAAGCATCAGCTCTAAGGTAATGATTACTGGAGTAAAGCTTATTGAAATAAAAATTATTTTAATAAATAAAAACCATTGTAATTGTTTTTTGGGGTCATAATCAGACATGAAATTTCTTTGAAATATTTCTTACTCTCATTCTGTAGTTCTAATTACTTGTTCAAAAAATATTATGTTTTATCTGTCATAGCTATTTCCAAAATCTTTTATAATTAGAAACTTTGCTATGTAGATTATCCATATTAATACTAATTAAATGCAAAAGAAAATTAAATAGAAAATAACTATTTTTCTTGTCAAAATTCAATAAACAGTTAAAATTTATATAGATATTTTGTGTTTCCATTATTTAATTTAAAAAAAAAGGGTGTGTGAGCTTATGATCCCACGATAAAAAAGATAACTCCAAATTTTGTAATGTTATTTCATAGATTAGTTAGGTGAATAAAAAAAAAACAAGAGGGTATTAGTTTGGTTATATAAAATTATTTATTCATTTGTCTGTACTCATAAAGTAATATATTTTGCGAAATATACAATCATACTTGTGAATTAATTGTATTCTAAGAAGGAAACAATAGGTTTATGGTAGCTGAAATTGGTTATGAATACTTTAAATTGAAAATTATTTAAATATCTAAAAAAAACTGCTTCAAGCGTTGTTCTGTACTTTGTCGTGCTTTCATTTGGATCATTTGACATAATTAAATTGAATTTTGATTTTAAAAAGTCTACTACAGGCATATTGATTTGTCTTTTGAAAATTCTACATTAAAAGCCCCACTTAAAATAATAGACAATTTGCTCAGAAGAGTTGATCCGGCTTTGTGAAGGAATTCAATAATTTTCTCTGCATTTTGATTTGGTGAAATATAAATAGTAACTATTAGAATAATCTGTCCATTTTCTGCTCTATATTTCGCTGCACAAATTTCTCCGATACATGATTCATTATACCCAAATGATTCAGTAGTATTGTTACGAGTAGTATTGTTACCATTGTTATAAGCGTTACAAACCCGAGCGTAACAATGCTTGACTTTTGGAAATGAATCCTTCAAGTTCACTCTCCAGCAAAACGCGCCTAAAGAAGTTATGACTTCAAAAAAAAATTAATCCAGAGCATATAAGTTATGCATTTAAAATCGCTCCGATTGTTATGTTACAAATAGATGGATTTAAATATATAATGTATTTTTTTATTATAAACTTAATTTAATATATTTCAAAAAATTAATGCAATATTTTTTGTACTTACGTACTATCGCAACAATGCTAAATTTCAAGATAACTCGCCAAGTTAGTAACCCAGATTTTGCATGTGTCGTACGCTCTGAATTGGCAAGCATGTGGTTCGTATCACACAAAGTCGTCAATACGGTTGCGGTAACACGTATATAAGCACTAATTTTTTCAAATACTTTTTTTAAACACAGCCATGTTTGACACATTTGAAATGCCTATTAGAAGATTTAAAAACAATCTTCCAAAATTAGAACAAATAAAGTGTAAGAAACAACATATTAGGCAATAATCATTCCTTACACCTTCACATAATTCCACATTGGAGTTTTTGAAAGGAAATTAATAACTTCAAATTGCTTTTTTAGAATTACTTGTATCTTTAAAATCATTGGGCTCATCGTTGCTTAAGTGAACTGGCTAACAGAAAAGCGTAAACAAAGTATACATTATATTTCAGTAGTGTACAAGCCTAGAGTTCTTAAACTTTTTTTAATTCAAAGAGTAAGAAAATCGTAGCTTATATACAGATCCACTGATTTCAATAAAACGTTTAAAAGATTTCGCTAGCTATAAGCAAGCAATTTCTATTTTTTAACTGTTTGGATATTTTGAATGGAATTTTTATTCTAAAGAAAAAAATAAATTAAAAGTAAAAAAAACTTTTTGTTGACGCCTGCGTAATGATGACTGCGAGTATGACGTATGCGTGAAGATGCTTGCGTGCGCACCTGCCAACCGGACTATATATGGTTGGAGAAGCTGAAAGATTGGAGTATTGCTGACCTGGGTAATAACTTGTTACATCGAAACCCACAATAACTTCTGTTACCTTTTTGGTTTTATTAAAATTTTAGTCGGAAAGACTTGGTCCGTCATATTATTAAAACTCGTGACACTCACGAACATTTTTGGTCCTGTCGGCCCGTGAGTCACGAACTAAAGCGCGATGGATATTTTAAAATTAAACAAAGCTAAAACTTCCTTAAAAGGAAGTATTACTAGAATTGCAACCTTCATGGACAACGCGTCCGAACATGTTGACATCACCGAGCTGGAGGTCAAACTCAAGAAAATTGACCAACTCAGAGGAAAATTGAAGAATTGAAGGAGCTACTTTTTGGATTAGAAACCGCAAAACCAACAGAAGAAGCGGAATTCGAAGAAGATTTATATAAATGTGAAACGCGTCTGGACGATTTGGAGGTAAGAGTTAAAAAATTGATTAACTCAATTAATGTATCATTGTCTGTGACTGCAGTTGAAAAAAAACAAATACGAAAATGGAACTTTTGCTCAAACAAAAATTCCACCTATAATACTTCCCACCTTTTCGGGAAAATATGAACAATTTAGTAACTTTAAATCCCAATTTGACGATTTAATTACAACTAACGAACAACTGACTCAGTCACAGAAATTGTATTATTTGAATTCCTGTCTATCAAATGAAGTTAAAGAATTTGCCTCCACTTTCGATACATTTTTTCTTCATTGTATGAAGCACTCGAATCCCGATATGATAACAAAAGATTGATTGTCGATATTCATGTGCAACAAATATTAAATTTTAAGAAGATAGAACGTGAGAATCCGAAAGAAATTCGTGAAATGATTGATTGCATTAAAAAAAAACTTACGGGCTCTAAAATTACTAAACTATGAGCAAAATAATTTATTTAATGTATTTTTATTAAATATTATGCTAAAGAAATTGGATAATGAATCACGAAAAAATTTCGAACTGAGTTTAAAAGCAAAAGATGTTCCCACATTTGATGAATTTATTGCATTTTTAGAACAACGCGAAACCATTCTTTTATCCGTAGATAAAAATTGTATTGTCGAAACAAAAACGATATTAAGAAAATCTAACTTATCCTTTAAGACAAAAACCAACCTTTTAATGAATCGATCTGTTGAAAACAAGAGTTGCATAGTTTGTAAGGATAAAACTTTACATCCGATATTTCGATGCAAAAGGTTTCTAGAATTGAACCCCGAAAAACGATTAGATTTAGTCCGTCTGCATAAGTTATGTGAACTGTGTTTGCGAAAAAACCACAAAAGGATGCAATGTACTTCGACGTATGTGTGCCCATGTGGCAAAAAACATTCTCGCTCCCTCTGTACTGCGGCAATAGATGACCGAAAAAATGGGTTATTCCCTCTGCCGAACTTCCAGTACTAACTAACCCGGAGGACTGGGAATCGAATGTGGTGGATTCTTCCACACAGAAACACAGTTTTGAGTAGCACTGCTTCTCAACATAGAAAGAACGTGTTAATATCGACTGGTAGCGTTTTCTTACGAAATAATGAAGGCCGAGAACTAAAATGTCCCGTCATTTTTGACTCAGCGTCTAACATTAATATTATATCCAGAAAAATGTGTGATTTTCTTGGTATTGCAATAGAAAAGATAAATTCCTCAGTTTCAGGACTCAATTCATTAAAACAAAACTTAAAGGGAAAAACTAATACTTTAATTTCTAATAAAAGTGGTACTTTTAGAGAAAAGGTAGAATTTTTTGTGACTGAAAAATTACCGGGTTGACACCAAGTGTTACGTTAGATGTTTCGGAAATAAAAATTCCTGAATTTTAGAATTATCAGATCCCTATTTTTACGAAGCTAAGGAAATTCACGCTTTACTGAATGCGGATATTTTCTTTAGAATAATTAAAGATAACGTATATAAAGTAAATAAAGAATTGTTGTTTAGGGAAACTGAATTTGGATGGATTGCTGGAGGACGACTCCAGGGAACCAATACTAATAACTTCTCATGTTATTTTCTTAAAGATAATGATTCGGTTGATGATACATTAAAGCTGTTTTTTGAGCTCGAATCCCTTGGCATAAAAGATGACCCTTGCTATCGGAAAGATGACCAAGCTATGAATATTTTTAAAGAAACTGTACAATATAATAATAATCGGTATGTGGTTGAATTACCTTTTCGTAAACATTGGAACGAATTGTCGAATAACATTTCTGTGGCAAAGCAACGTTTCCAGAGTTTATGGGGAAGGTTACGAAGAGATAAAACCCTTTACACTCAATACAAAGAAACGATTCAAGATTATTTGAATCAAGGAATCATAGAAAAGGTCAATGATACTGAAATTAATGTACACAAACCAATGTATTACTTACCACACCAAGCGATAAAAAAGGAGGGTCGTGTTACTACTACTCGTATTGTTTTTGATGCAGCTTCACACCAAGCTAACGAACTATCACTGAACGATTGCTTGTGGCCTGGACCTAATTTGAATCCTAATCTTTTAGATGTTTTAATTAATTTCAGGCTAAATCGAGTTGCAATATCATCGGATATTCGTCAGGCTTTTCTTCAAATTTGCTTGGCGGATAAACATAAAGATTTTGTACGGTTTTTATGGACAGATAGTAATCCACGTATTGGGGAAAAGCTCACTTTGCAAGTTTATAGATTTAACAGGGTGATATTTGGAGTTAATTCTAGTCCATTTCTACTAGCAGCAACAATCAAATATCACATTGAGAAATATAACGAAATTCATCCCATAACTGTACAACATTTAGATTCTTTCATGTATGTGGATGATTGGATTACGGGACAGGATACTCGAGAGGAAGCTCTTTTCATGTCTCGCCACGCTAAGAATATTATGAAAGAAGCAGGGATGGAGATGCGAAAATGGATCAGCAATGATACCGTTTTAATGGCTCAGTGGGCGGCTGAAGGTTTCGACACACATCCTATGGATGCATCCATCAGGTTAGGAACAAACAAAACAAAAGTGTTAGGCATGGCTTGGCAAACTCTAGATGACTGTCTGACGTTGGATACTAAAGGTTTGCTGGAATTCGTTTCGATAAACGAAAATACTAAAAGATTTATGTTACAAACAATAGGGAAGATATTTGATTCCCTGGGATTGCTCTCACCCTTTACTATAAGAATAAAATGTGTCATACAAGAACTTTGGATAAAAAAATAACTTGGGATGAAATTTTACCCCCAAAGTTAAAGGAAAAGTGGTTAATTTGGTGTAAAGAACTGCCCCTATTAGATAATCTTAGAATTCCAAGGTTAGTTCTTGATTCAACGAATGATGAGGTAAGTGACCTCATTGAAATTCACATATTCTGCGATGCCTCTAAACTCGCTTATGGTGCAGCAGCTTACGTGAAAGTAAGAAAACAAAATGAAGTGCTCGTAAATCTCATCACTTCAAAAACGAGGGTGGCACCCCTGAAAGCAGTTACTTTGCCTCGACTTGAGCTCCTGGGAGCTTTAGTAGCAGCTCGATTGAGTTCAAGGGTTCAAGAAATCGTCCGCAAGAAAAAGGAGTGCAAAGTGTTCCACTGGACAGACTCCAAAATAGTCCTATTCTGGATTAAAGGCTCTTCTAAAAGATGGAAACAATTCGTGGCTAACAGAGTGCAGGAGATCTCCGAGCTAACTGATCCTGATTCTTGGTTTCATTGCTCAGGACAAGACAATCCCTCAGATTTCTTGTCTAGGGGACTTAGTGTTGATACACTTATTTCCAACAACAAATGGTGGACTGGTCCAGCCTTCCTAAGAACTGACGAACTCCCCAAAACTGTCTCTGAGTGCCCGGAACTGAATGAAGTAGATTATTTGCCTGAACTAAAATCAAAGGACTCTAAAGAACATACTGTATTGACTTTAAACTTTAATCAAACATTTTTTGATCATTTACTTTCTCGTAGTAATAAGTTTCTAACTATCGTTCGAGTGTTAAGTTTTCTTTACAGGTTTCTATTTAACATTAGAAATCCAACTAACAAGAAAACGGGACCTCTTACTTCAGATGAGATGAAAGAAGCAGAAATTTATTTAATGAAACAAGTACAGCTTAGCTCATTCTATAAGGAAATTAGAGCTATGCAAAATGGTGATGACATTTGTAATAAAAGTAAGATTTTAAATTTATCCCCATTTTTAGATGATAAGGGAATCATTAGAGTAGGTGGAAGACTGAAACACTCTCGACTTCCTTATTCGAGTAAACATCCTATATTGCTTCCTGCGAAAAGTAAACTAACTATAATTATTGTTAAATACTACCATGAGAAATATTTTCATCTTGGGCCCCAACATTTACTTTATCAGGTTAGACTTAAATATTGGCCAATTCACGGGCGAAATATTTGCAGAAAAGTTGTGCATAACTGTGTAATTTGCTTTAAATTTAATCCTAAAATTTGTTCTCAAAAAATGGGCGATTTGCCAAAAGAAAGAATAACTCCCGATAAGGTCTTTAATTCAACTGGAATTGATTTGTGTGGACCCTTCTTTATCAAAAATAAATATCAGAGGAAAGGTCCTGAAATTAAAATTTATGTTTGTATATTTATTTGCCTTGTAACAAAGGCCATTCACTTAGAGATAATCAGCGACTTAACTTCGCAAGCTTTAATTGCTGCATTGAAAAGATTTATTTCAAGAAGGGGTAAGTGTCATAAAATATTTTCGGATAATGGTACTAACATGATAGGCGCTAATCGAGAAATAAAAGCTTTGTCTAAGTTAGTAAGAGATAGAGAAGAGTCTTTATTTGCGTTTTTCGCAGAAGAAGGCATTGAATGGTCATTTATTCCCCCTAGAAGCCCAAACTGGGGAGGTCTATGGGAGGCTAATATAAAATCTTTAAAATATCATTTTAAACGCGTTGCAGGAAACTCAAAATTTAGTTATGAAGAATTATTGACTTTAATAACGCAAATTGAAGCAATTTTGAACTCTCGACCTCTTACGCCACTTTCATCTGACGTAGATGATTTGGAGGTTTTAACCCCAGCTCACTTTTAATCGGGAGACCGATCACAGCTATAGTGGAACCGTCTCTGTTGCAATGCGAATCAAATCGTTTAAATGTTTGGCAGAGAATAACTAAATCAGTTCAAACGATCTGGAAAAGGTGGAGCCTTTCATATTTAAATAGTCTGCAACAACGAAAGAAATGGATTGTTAATAAAGAAAATCTCAAATTGGGAGATATGGTTTTAATAAGAGAAGAAAATCTCCCTCCTTGTAAATGGTTATTGGGACGTGTTGTTAAAATATACATGGGGAAAGATAAGAAAGTTAGAGTTGTAGATATTAAAACTGGTAAAGGTATTTATAAAAGGTCTATCAATAGGTTGAGCATACTGCCTATTGAAAATTAAATGTGTATGGTTATTTATATTATTAACTTGGAATTTTTATTGTTAGAATTTTTGGTATTCTCGTGTATCAAATTATTTACTATGTATTATTATGTATTTTATTATTTGAGAACTTAAGCTAACTCTCTCTGCTGAAATTTGATATTCACTTAATATTTATTAGTATTAATTCATGTTTAAAATTTATTGCGTATTTTTTGTTAAGATACAAATTGTTAAGTTCTTGCATGTGGACATAGCAAGGCCGGGCGGGATGTTGACGCCTGCGTAATGATGACTGCGAGTATGACGTATGCGTGAAGATGCTTGCGTGCGCACCTGCCAACCGGACTATATATGGTTGGAGAAGCTGAAAGATTGGAGTATTGCTGACGTGGGTAATAACTTGTTACATCGAAACCCACAATAACTTCTGTTACCTTTTTGGTTTTATTAAAATTTTAGTCGGAAAGACTTGGTCCGTCATATTATTAAAACTCGTGACACTCACGAACACTTTTCTTAAAAACAAGCTTTTATTTAAATGCTCTGAAAAGAATAAAATAAACTTTTCTTTTAAAACTTTGTTTGCTATCACCTTATAACGTCATTACACAATTTATGATATAAAAGCTTGTCACAAGATTTAAGTACTCGTACTTACTTAGTTTCAAAATTTTAAAAATTAAAATCAATCATATCAAGTTATTTATTTTATTTGTTTATTTACACAGGTAAATCTCGCGACAAGCATTTTATATCATAAATTGTGTAATGACGTTAGAAGGTGATAGCAAAAAAAGTTTTAAAAGAAAAGCTTATTTTATTCTTTTCAGAGCATTTAAATAAAAGCTTGATTTTAAAAAAGTTTTTACAACCATAAAGATATCTTTCTTGCTTTATAACATTTCAAAAAATACTCGATATTCTTTAAGTTTATTTTCTAAGACATGCTTATGGCATTAAAAAGTTTCGAGTGACACTAAAACGGATTATTGTACTCAAAATTAAATATACTGAAGTACATATAATTTAATAAGTGCAGCAATATAACAATTGCTAAGTGTATATTTTAACTATGGTTCACAGCTTGAAAGTATTCTTTACAAAGGATTACATTTGTAAGGGAACCAAATACGCGTTCTTCTTATACACATATTTAAATACAAATTCGAATTCTCTTTTTCATTAAAATTATCGATAACGTTTCAAATAAAAGCTTTGTTCCAAAAATTAAGAAAGTAAATATTCAGCCGGAATTGAAGATTAATTAATGAAAATTTTTATGAAAAGAAGGAACGTGATCAAAAATTAAAAACATTTCAAATGGGGAAAGAAAACAGTTTCAAACATTTAATCAATCACACTGAAAAATAACAAATTACTGTAATCGATAAAATTGAAAAATGATCAAAAGCTATTTTTGAAGATTATCTTTAAGATGTATTCTTTTGTCTTTTATAAAAGACTTTGCAAATTAATTGTTTTTCAATTACTTTAAAAACTTCTTCAAATAATTAAGCTAACCCTGGATTATATTTACATTGTTTAAAAGTTACAGAGATATTATTAATTAAATATTGTTGCAGAGTCATTAAGAAAAATTCTTTAAATTTTAAAAAAGATAAATATGTTTCTATATCTTAATTAAACACGATCATTGAGTAATTATATAGTTTTTTAAAATAAAATGTCGAATTATCTAGTTGAAAACCAGTTTTAAGTAATATTAAAATTCTTTTGTATCAATGAGCAACAGACAATTATTTTTAAAATAATAGTGAATATTTTAATTTTTATATGAAATTAGTGAAATTTTCAATGACTTGATTAAGTAATACACGTAACTTACATAACCAATACATAAATTTAATTTTAAAAGAAATACGTAAATACACGAAAGCCTCATTCTACGAAGAAAAAGAAGAAATGGTTGTTTTCCTCAAACTTGTTTAGGCTGAAAATAAATTACTCTCACTTGAAAGTTGCATGTTATTTTGCATAATAATGGAGTTAAAAGTTTTTCCCATTTATAAATAATTAATGCTTTAAAATTAAGAAAACATGAGAAAAGGGATGTTGTAAGATGATTCGTAATTTAATTTCACGTCTCATTTGCCTTGAATAAATTTGGAGGGGTTTTTTTTGTCATTATTGTTCCTTTTTCTTAGGGACAATTATTGATGCTCTAGATCAGCGGTACGTAACCTTTTTATCCGCCTGCTTCAAACACATGATAGGTATCTCTGGTGGACCACATACACATAACAGGTTTTCACGTGGGTCGCATATACATGACAGTTATTTCATGCGAGCCATAACATACGGATTATGGAATAAACACACTATAAGACCTAAGCAACATTGACACACAAAATTGATCAAACTATTAAAACTCATTTTTAACTTTTATTTTAATACTATATTAACATTTCTATAAAACACACAAAAATATTTATTTTTAGGAATTTTTCTGGGTTATGGGGATACATTCTGTTTCATTTCATCTATGACCAAGTCTCCTGCTTACGCAGATTGAGTATCACTGCTCGCGATTAAATTAAAGAGTAGATGGTGGTTATATGAAGAAAAATTTATTAATAATCAAAACCTCATGCGGAAATAATGTTCGATCGCAGTAGTTCTTAAACTGGGGTCCGCAGAGCCTTTCTAGGGGGTCCGTGAAAGTCTCTCCTCTAATGTAAAGATTTACATCTTTTACAGACTCTGAAGGCCTCGTGAAAAAATTGAAAGGTATTCCATCCTAGACTAGATCACTAGATTGTCCCTAATAAAAATACTTACTAGAGCATGTATTTTAAACAAGAATATTAATTCAATTTTTTCATTGTTTGGAACTACATAGCCATTACTAACGCGTAGTATTTTCAAAAAAATGTATAGTAGAAACCCATGTGCAAAGATTAATAACTGAATTTCCATAGCGCGACCAATACGATAATTATTCCATCCACCTTGATTTCCTAATAGAATTGCGCCTTTATTACTTATTTATTTGAAACTAATATTTTGTAATATTTTCATATACATATTGTTACGTAGATCCGGGTTCGATGATTTTATGCAAAACAATCACAAAGAAAATAAACAGTTCTTTAAGAGCGATGCGAATTTATTATCAAAAGTCTAATCCTTTAAATACAGGATTCAGCGGTAATATTCACAGGGAAAATATCCGAAGGTCTTCACACCTTCAACAGCAATCAAACACAATAATCAGTGTTTAAAAATGCACGTAAGTAAAGATTATTCACAAGCACAGCCGAGCTAATCGCAAGTCAAAACAATCCTCACTGCTCGCTGGTTTAATCAAGACTCATCGCCGTACCGGCGAGCATCTTTATTTATAGGCGCGACAGAAACTTCCAGATATATAACCACTCGTGTCATTGAACGTGACACTAGTGGAGAGATCTACTACTTTCTAGAAGATTCCAGAGGGTTTCGAACTCACCAACGACGTCAAATTGGTCGCCAAAATTGATGCCAACTTGGATCTACCGCCAAGATTTCGCCAAGTTCTCATTGAAACGCCATTATAACTTAAGGGCCGGCATTACTTGTGAGTAGTACAATTTTATCATGAAATAAATGTAACATAGAGTAATATAAATGCATTAAACACTCAAATACAAATCATTCACACTATTTACACGAAATTCGTAACAATATATGATTAATGGAACATTTCTACATTATGTAGCAGCTCTCTCTCCCAGCACCGTCAATCTCCTTAGTTCGATCCAAACTTTTACCCGTAATCCATTTTATCATGCACTGTAATTTCTACAGTAGAATTTTTAAATGACTTAAAACTAAAGTGAATCTCTAATATACATCCGATGACAGTTAGCATTCCTGTGACATCTTGTAACCGGATTAGTCTAAGAAACTAGCTTTCACGAAAACAACGAACAAATAACTTTTAATCCCTTTCAACATACTCTCCTTCCCTATCCATACATAGCTGTTGACGAGTTTTCCACCGTTCAAAGAAGTACTGTGACTCATTAGGTGTCACCATCTGCAGTAAGTTTCCGTTTCTGCCTTCACCTCGTCAACAGATTCAAAATGTGTTCTCTTCAAAGCATTTTTCATTTTAAGAAACAGGCAGAGTCGCATGGGGCGAGATCTTGTGAATACGGTGAATGTTTGAGCGCAGTAATGCGTTTGTTCCAAGAGAAGTGTTTTACAGAGAGTGCAATGTGCACCGGGGCGTTGTCCGATACCTTTTTGATGAGTTGTTTTTGAAGTTAAATATAAGAATTGAAATAAATCAAAGGGAGGAGACTGTATATGCCCATACCTTACGAGAGATTATGCAAATGTTTAATTTTTTACGGTCAATGAATGATTAGATTGAGCTTCATCGCATTACAACCAAGAATCTGGAACATGCGAGTAGAACTAAGAGACAAGTTTCCATACGAATGGGGAACCCTGAACCCACATGTACTGCATCAATGACATTAGACGGATTAATAAACAGTACGAGTGGATGTTATAATTTAAGAAAAAACGTGAAATTGGATAGAGGTAGCAGATTAATCATATCGTAGGATCATTCGACATTGGAAGCAGAGCGAGGCTAGGGACATCAGTGAATGAAATGATCATCAATAGGCAACTCACAAAATAGAGACTTAGTTTAGGGAGGCCATTGCGCCGAGACTGTTCCTCATCGTTGTACATTGTCAGACGCGTTTTAAATGGTGACGGGAACATCCGACCTAGAATCTTATGAACTTGAGTAGAGTTGTTTTTACAATGAAACATCCTGTTTCATATTGATCTACAGCCTGGAGATGTCTAAAGACGTCCAGGAAAATGGTGGGATATTCATCTATTTGTCTGATTGTCTTCCACTCTACAGCCCAAAACCCAGTGTCTTAGTTTGTCATCTATGACACATATCACAGAAGAAAACGTCAACGAGACTCTATGCTCAGTAGTGTTACAATACCTTTTACGTACCCCTGGTGCTTATATTTCAATAAGATAATTCCCAGTTACATACAGCATGCCTTTCTACTGTATTTCTTTGTTTTTCCAACACTTCCCAATCCTGAAGTCCTTGTATGAATACAAGTAACAAATGAAAAAATTATAAATGTAATTATGTAATATTGTTTATAGTTATAGTTAGTTATAACAAATAAGTCATTGCTAAGCTTCTTCTTTTTTTTTTTTTTAAATTTAATTATTCATTGCATCAAGAGTTCTTAAACCCTTTGTCATAAACACCACACTTATTTCCAATAATAATTAATCGAGATTTATTTATTGTTAAGTGTAAGGAATTTAAATGAACAGAGTACAAATTAAGCATGAAAAAGTAAAATGCAGGAGTTACAAAAGGCAAGAATATTTAACTATATTAGGGGTTAAATCCAGGATTTAAAGGTTTAAAAGTAGAGGTTTAAATTACAATTAAAAAACTTACAAAAAAAGAGCAAGAAAAGAGATTTATAAGCAAATTGAATGTGTAACCAAATATTTTCTTCAATAATAATTTAAGACAAGAAATATTTTTTAAAAAATTAAGCCAATTCCTACTTCGGTCAACAAAAAAAATTATTTTTTAGTTATTTTTTATTTAATACTTACAATTAATATAAATATATATATATATACATATGGCAGAATCACAATATTAAGTGGCAAAATACCTTTTAAATTAACATTAAAAACTTTTTAACCACATTAAATTTGTAATTACACTTTTCAATGAAAGTTCAATATAATAAGTAGGAATTTTTTGTTATCTTAAAACCAGTGTAAAAGGAACGCTGACGTCCATCTAGCATATGCTTATTTAGGTTAAGTTAAACTTTCATCACAAATTTAACAAAAGTTGTTTTATCCAATGAAGCTGCTATCTAGAGGAATAATATTGACTAAAAAAAATCTCTCTCTCTCTCTCTTAAGCTATATTAATTAATTAAAATTATTTAATGAATTAATATTTGAAAAGCTGTATTATACCATGAAGGGTCATTCCCTACCAGTTTTAAAAAATTCCCTACCAGTTTTAAAAAATTCCCTACCAGTTTTAAAAAATTCCCTACCAGTTTGAGTGGATGAATAAAGAGTATTTCATTAACGACTGAAAATTTGAACAAGATATATGCATAGATAAATATTGGAAGAGTGTGAACTAATAGTAGGAATTGGGAAAAACACTTCGTAGCAAAGCTTCACCAACATTTCGCAGCAAAACTTTATTTGTACACGAATATATAATCTCTTCTACCATTAACATTAGTATATAGTAAAGTAAAATTCGCATTAAGAAAGACAAAAGCCTATTTTGAAGAAAAATATTTAGTTTGAAGGATTTAACAATTCTATTTTTCACAACACTCAAAGTTCAGAAAAAATATTGCAACGCAAGCAGTCTTTAATTTCTGAAAAATCAATAAAATCCTTTTTCGGTGGAGACGTTAAAATTTAATTAATTTCTCACACGCAAATTATATTTACATTACTTTGAAAAGTAATAGAAGATTATCAGTAATTAACTGCTTAATTTTGAAAAATGTGAAATTTAATTAAATATCGTACTTCAAAACGGAACGAGAGAGATACAAAGTAACTATAAATTCTTAAGCCAACATGAAAGCAAATTACTAGAATCTAGATAAAATTTCATTTTTTTTTATTTAGTAATAAAATTTACATTAAAAAAGGACAAATAATTATCTTATGTGAAGAAAGCTTTATATTTATATTACCGGAGCATTCAATTGGTATTTCAAATAAATATTAACTTGGAAATACTATTCTATACTCCCCAGTGTCAATACAATGGGATAATACAAAAGACTAAGTCTTACCGAAGTATTATAACACACGAAAAAAGGGGAACACAAGCATTATTTTCTGCAAAGAAGAGCTTGACAACTTTCAAAACTCGTTTCAGTTAGAAATAATTTATTCTCACGAGAAATTTGCAGCCTATTTTGCATAATGTCGGATACGGTTTTTTCTTCCATTTATGAATAATTAATGACTTAGATTACAGAAACGCGAGAAAGTGGATGTTGTAAGATGATTCGTAATTTAATTTCACATCTCATTTGCCTTGAATAAATTTTGAGGGAGTTTCTTGCCATTATTATTCTTCTCTTTAAGGATCCTAAAGACAACAATTGATATTCTAGATTAAATAACATAAGATATTTGCATTTTATCTCAAGAAAATTCAGTTCATCATTTTGTCGGGGTTTTTTAAATTAACATTTTGCCACAACATAATACTCTAACTTCTGTCTTTGTGTTTGAAATGTGATTTTACATAATTTTGTCGTTATGTTATAAATTGGGGAGCCATGAAATGCTTGTTTGAAGGAAATTAAAAATATTTAATAATATATATGTAATATTTAATAAATGAATCCGCCCGAATTATTTCAAAGTAAAAGATTCCTAGTTCAGCAGAATCTCGAAACCTCGGCCTACTGTGGACGGAAGATTGGCCAAGCTTGTAAAACTGCCGGGCTATCTGGAATGGTATTAAAAAGAAATGAGTATGAGTGTCTCCTCAGAAAATATTGTACTTGAATATATTGTTTGCTTTAGAATGTGCAATTATGGAATTTAATGAATTTATAGAATTAGAATGGATTTTAACGAGTGTTTACAGTAATATAGCTTATACATCAGAATAAAACATAGGCTATAATTTATAGCATAGACTGTAATTTATAAAGATATTGTGAGAAGTGTCCAAAATATAACGATATTTGTCAAGTAAGTAGGAAAAAATTCTGCCATCTGCAAGCAATTCTAGCGTGTGCTACAAAAAGCCCACGTCAGCATATATATATCTTTTGTTTGTGAAAAACTCTTTTTGTTTTGGCAACGCAATGCACTCGCTTCTAATTAATTCCTGTGATCAGCCTAATCCCTAATTTTTTTTTATTTCAGAATAAAACTAAGTTTTGAAGGAAGAGGTTGTTATAAATCTCTCTTTATTTGAATGTTTTTTAATGATTTTACTATGCACATTTGGTAGTAAGAAATTGATCTTTTTTCAAAATAAATACTTTTATTGCTTCTGGTACTTACAGTAGAAAAACTTTGTCTTTCACACTACATCTTTTGGATATATTTGTATAGTTTGTTTGAGGTTAGTAGTTAATTATAATGCTATAATTTTAATTAAATAGGCGGATATTGCATTTTTAAGTATAAAAATAATTATAACTACTGTACTGTATGTTTTGGAGTGAGTGAATATTAACGTCACACTGTTCAGCTACACGAGGGCTTTTGGCAACGGACCACGTAATTTTGAACCATGGTCAAGTGACGTGAATGACACCTTGGCTGGCACCCCCTTCTTCTAACTACCACACCATACCAACTTAGAAGGAATATTCTACCAATACTTAGCAGGAATATTCTTTGAAATCCACTCTTCCAAGATATATGGCAGCACGGGTTCTATGATGAATATTTTAGCGCGGAAAGCGAACAGTTTTGCAGCAGATATGCGTTTTCAGCGGATTGCAAAGATTATTATTTTTGTCCCGAAAAAAAATTTGTCAAAATTTAAGTGTCTTATGTTTTTGTATGTTAATGAAGACCTTAGAAAACGATTTGACTATTTATTTTAAGTGAGTGGTGTATATTAAATATATAATTATATCAAATATATTAAAATATATGATTAATTTTACAGTGGAATATCTTTAATTAATTTATTATCTCTAACGGATTAAAGTTCCCAAAGTGGAGTATTTTGTTTATGCAAATCCCTTAATTTTCAATGTAATGAGCCAAAAAAAATATTGCATGAAAAAAACTGCATTAAATTATAATGCGGTAGATAAAGCATTCACGCGCACTGTACGCCTACACGGCGGGTCTTACAAAAGCTCGAGCTATGAAAGTAGCTAGACATTTGCCAACTTGACTCTATCGTTATCATTTCGCTGTGTTTTTCATTGAATCTCCATTATAGCCGTTATAATTTAAGAAACGACGTTGCTCGCAAATATTACAATTTTAACATAAAATAAATATAACAGAAAGTAATATTAATGTATTACACTTTCTGATATAAATTATTTACACTCTTTTAAGCGTTCATTACGCAAAATTTTTAACAATGTGTTACTTTTGCTGAGCAGAGTTCAGCTTAGTGAGGTATTTTCAAAAATCAACCCACCAAGAGTGTTACGGGGACTTATAATAAAAAAAGTCATTTTTATCAGCTATTAGATCTACTACCTAAAAATTAACAAAGGTGTTTTTTCTTTCTTTTTTTTTTTTTTTGTTTAACTGAGATATGCAAAAAGCTTATTTTTGTTTAATTTGCAATTCACGTAAAATTAACTCATTAAAAACTTCTTTATCCTTCAATCTGTGTTGTTTAATTTTTCAGTTCACCCGTACGAAGAACGGGTATACCGGCTAGTAGAAAATAAACTGTCCAAATACTTTTCAACAAAGAAAAAGTATGTACTTTATGAAAAGGCAAAAGCATTTATATACTACATGAAAAAGAAAATTAAGGAATCTATGGTATACACATACACAGTAATGTACCTGATAAGATACACTTGAGAAAAATATTCATGAATATTTAAAGCTGTCTATAATGAAAATTAAGTAGCCAACTTTGCAAAAACAGGCTATTTTTTTAACGAAAAAAGTTAGGTTCTGTTGTCTTCCATGCTGCCCTCTGCGTTTTAGTGCTTCATCACGAAGATGACGAAAAAACAGTAAGTCCATTACCGATGCACCTTTTTCAAAATACTGAAGGACCGGATCGACAACCTTTAATCCTAATTATGTGATATTGTAGAAATTTTAAGTTGCTCTCAACGTTCACATCTTCAACATTTTCCGGTGTGTGGCAGCAGCATTAATTTCTACATTGGACATAATGCCTTGCTCGGTATCTTTCTAGAACGGGTCTGCACACATGGGGTTTTTTCGACCCGTGTGTGGCCAAGTTATCCGCACTGCCGAGTTATCGTGTATGCCGAATTTTCGGGATTTCTGTAGTACCTTACACTGAACAACTTCAAATGGTTTAGAATAATAAACACATAGTATTAGTTTAAAAAATAATAATTCATTTTGATAACATATTAAGTTCTTCAAAATAAAACCTTCATAAATTTAAAACTCTAGCAGAATGCATTACTACTTGCGGACTTTACTTCGCATTCAAAAAATACGTTTTTTTAATCGAAGTGACTATTGTGGTGGCCACAGTAACCAAAGGGTAATATAATAGAGAACTCGTATACCACGTTATACCTATAGCATCCCAAGTTTGAGGTTTGGCATCACTAAAAATGCTCCATGTACAGGGGCAGTTGTTGGAATCGTCACATTAGATTGGTGTTGAAGCTTAGAGGATAAGTATTTGCTTGGGTGTTAATTGTCTTAGGATCAAAAACTAAGAGGTATTTCACCAATAGCCCTAGAATATCTTCGTAATGAGACGTTAACAAAAAAATCATCTAATGCTTGTGGCAACAGTATCAATATGCCTCAGAACCCAAGGCATTTGTTAAATGACAAGGTCCACACCTTAACTCAGTGGTTCTCAAAATTCCGATGTTTGCGACCCAATTTTTAATCATAAGTTTCGTCGCCCCCTTCCTCTCGATACAATAACATTGTAACGAATTCAATAAAAATGTATTTTGATGCTAAAGCTACAATACGGTTTTAATTATAAACCGTAAAAATTATCATTATAAGTATTAAATTTTATATATGACAAGCCCATGGGTAAATTAACTTATATTAACTTATCCCGTTACCTCAGTATTGAGGAATTAATGATGAAGTGCAGTCCTGATATATTTATAAGTATATTATCTCAGTGTAAATATGTACTTTATTTATTTTGTCAGAATGTATTTTCTTTTGTTTTCTTTCAGTAAAATAGTAATTTTTTAAATAATCTTTTAGTTTCAACTTTTCAATATGCTCGCGCCCTCCTGGTAGGAATATTACCCCCTCCTAGGGGGCACGCACCACAGTTTGAAAAACGCTGCTTTAACCCCTTAGGCCAGAGTCACCAAAGTGGTGGTCCACAAAAAAATTTTGCTGGTCCCCTGAAAAATGTGGAGAATATACTTAATCACCCCTTTAAGCTACGTTTTAATATGCATTGAAACATAATTGAATGCATAACAGTACGTGAAAAGTTATAAAAACGCTTCCTTATAGAATAACGCCACGGTAAATAAGTCGTACTGCTGAAGCTGCGTTGTTTTAGCTACATGTTTTGTCTCGTCTCGTTTTGCCCTCTTCTAATCTTTCACGCTCCTGTAGGTCGCATATGTTTATCATTTGAACCATTTAAAGTTGGGCATACGGATATATTGAGTTCAATGTAAAATATATTCAATACTTTAGTTGGGTTATTAAGGAAGTTTTCGTGTACTTTCTTTTTTATTTTGGTGTTTTTTTAAGACAGGTATAATCTTAAATCTTAACCATGTGCATATTTCCTTTTATTCGATATTGATTGTGATAAAATTAGTTTAGGTACATTTTATATGTTCTAGGACCACAATTATTTTATAAATATATTAGTCGGGATTTAAATTATGATTTTACTGGTCCGTGAGGTCAAAACGCTTAGCGACCACTGCCTTAAGTGGTCAATTTTTCTACCCACAATGTTTCCCCCAAAAAAGGAACATTTTTATGGCATATAACTAAGCATAATACTTAACACAAAATGCGAAAATGGAAAAATTTTACTATAATTCACAATTTTAAAGTTTCCAAGCTGTTTCTTATTTTATAATTGTGGAACACAAAACTCCCTAAATGTTTGCTTTTCATAAGTAAACTCTGCATGCTGTGAAAAGTGTTTCATATATCTTTAAAAAATTTCAAAAAATATAACAAAAAAATTTCATACTCGTACTTTTTTCAAACGGTTGAGGATTGTATATATATATATATATATATATATATATATATATATATATATGCACAAACAATTTGATGTATGGTGTAATACTAAGTATTACATTACAATGGGAAAAGAGATAAAATATCGGCTATTTTAGATTATCTTTCAGTTCAGTTCAGTTATGGTTTTGGGGGGTATAGAGCAACAAAGGCTACCTAGATTATATTTCCATCTTCATTTCTTCTCAAGCAACAAATTGCACATTACCTTGCTAATAGCTGGTTTTTATCGAATATTATCAAGAATCTAAATTCCCGCCTTCAATGAAAAATTTTCACCTTCACCACAAAGGAAATGCCGGATGAGTGAGTGAGTGAATATTAACGTCGCACTGTTCAGCTACACGATGGCTTTTGGCAACGGACCTCGTAATTTTGGACCATGATCAAGTGACGAGGACGACAACTGAGCTGGCACCCCCTTCTCCTAACTACCACACCACACCAACGGGAAATGCTGGATGAGAAGTATTTCAGTACCATGAACAAACTACATCTCTTAAAAACATTAGCACCGTTAGTCTCAATATAAGAGTTAAAAATATGGGCAAATCAAAGAGAGAAAGAAGAGAAAATGTCAGTTCCTGTACAGCACAAGGGCAATCCATTAGTGGCCAGGTTTCGCTTGCCCGTATGGTGTACGGGCAAACCAGTTAAGGGAACAATGGTGACTTTGATTTCGTCTTCATTGGTATTATTAGAAACAATTTATTTATATAAATTAAGTGTGTTAGCCTCTGCCTTACGGTCTTTAGAACTAAGAAGTGTCAGTTCGCGATTGGGAGTATGTTACTCAATCTACAAGGCTACAGTTACCTTACATATTATTGTTGATTGAACTCAGTGCTTGTCCTTACTTTGTTCACTCAATAGTTTTTTGATACAAAATAAAATAAAATAAATTTGTTTATCTAGTTGATAATTGAGATTATAATAGTGATTATATAACTGACATGAAATACATAATGGGTTACTTTTAGCAATTTTTATATTTGGATTATGTTTTTTAAATATTTAAATATTTCTGAATTATATTATAGTATCCCCATCTGGTTTCAGGAATTAATAGAATATATTTGTGAATATTTTTCAAAAACTTTATGCTCATTTTCATTTTTTTGTGCTCTTATTTTCTTTATTGGTTACCCTTTTTCAATTCTTACCCTATTAACTCACACACTCTCTCTATATATATTTATTTACTTATTTATTTGTTTATTTATTTATTTATTTACTTATCTTAGTGGAATTTTCAATCGTTAATAAAATACATTTTAAAGCACACCATTGAGCTAAAATTTAATATACATGATTATTTTGGATGACAATACAATAATTTAACTATAATTAATAAAAATTAATTGACTAAATCTAATTATTCAAAGAATTACAAATACAGCCCCGTTGGCATCATTTTTGGCGACTTGTGTCAATACTTGAAAAAGGTTTTTCTCACATTTTAAAGCGCTCATTTGAGCTGAAATTTTCTGTACTCGATTGTTTCGGATGACAATACGATACTTTAATGATAAATAATAAAAATTACTTAACACACACTTAATGCTGTGATTCTGTCATATGTATATACATATATATATTAATTGTAACTATTTAATAAAAAGTTGCTAAAATAAAATTTTTCTTTGTTGATCTAAGTAGGAATTGATTTTAAAAAAATTATATTACTTGTTTCTGTATAAAATAATACGATCAGATGACGAAGTTGGCATGCAACTGGCATCCCACTTTATAATTTAAAATCATAACATATTTAAATATTCTACGGGAAATTTTGCTAAGAATAGTTTTAATAAAGGTCTATGTTATTTAAAAAATAAAAACAAACAATAGAATATAAATAGACTAAAACAATAAAAATCAGAACACATTAGAATAATAAAAACATACAAATAGAAGAATAAAACACAACAGAAAACACTAAAAGGGATAATAGCCTTTGTTGGTCCAAATCCCACATAAAGATATTAACTGTAAAACACTGAAAAAGAAATAATAGAAAAAATACTTTAGAAGAAATAAGAAATTACTTATAAATAGAAAATAAAACCTTATTCATGAAGTATCCAAGTAATTTGTACTGTTACACAGTTTTCGACCCCATGCAAAGATACTATAAATTTTAGAACGATATGGTACAAAATATAAACCTGAAGCTGATGAGTAAATTATTTCAAAATATTTTGACACTTCCACAGGGCTACTAAAATAGAATATCAGCGTAATAAATGTGATATAAAATACTTCAAAGATTATTAAAAGAGCTTGACAGTCTTAGATTTTGTTTATTTATTGTAACGTAATATTGGATTAAACTTTTTCTAAAAAAAGCAGTTCCGGCGTTCGTTAAAAAATAAGAATTCAAGGGATAACACACAGCCTTTGTTGCTTCATATCCCACAAAACCAGAACTGAACTGAAGTAAATAATTGAAATTTGATTAAATGTTTTATTTACATTTTAGAAACTTAATCCTTCTACATTGTTATCAGAAATATGTTCATAAGAATTAGAATGTATTTTCATAGAAAAATGATCGGATCTCATTTATATTTGAATTTGATTTCCATGATTAACTTTTATGAGCATTCGCTTAAAAAAATTATGTATTTCTAAAGTTTTTTTAAAATCAATTGACATAATCAAGACATTAACATTTAACAGTTTGTTGTATTCGACATTTGACTCTCTGTCTCTCTAATATGTCACTATATAATAATCAATACTTCATTTTTCGAATTTCCTTATTCCATCCACATAGGAATTGGAGTGAGTGAAGAAAAACGTTGCACCATTTAACTATTCGCGGACTTTTGGCGACGGACCTCGTAATTTTGAACCATGGTCTGTGAATATCAAGTTGCATCGTACAAATAAGAGAAGTTATAAAATATGTGAATCATCCAAGGGGGCAAAACTATCTTATTACAGCTCATAGCGATACTGCACACGCGCAGGATCCGTAGTCTGATATTCGTATCTGTGAAAATAGGGTTGTAGTTGGGAAGAAAGTGCGTATAATATTTCGATGTTTGTTAAAATGGTGAGTTTGTTATTCACAATTTATTTGCATATCATACAGTACAATTGATGGATTATGTTTTTTAAGATTACATTTCAGAAATTTGTAATAGTACCACAGATTGAATAGTGATATTTACACTTTTTTGTGATTTAATTAAATAAGATGTTCCTTTACTTTTTTTGTGTGATTCTTTAGATACTGTTATGATTTATAAGTAATAAATTTTTTTGTGATATTTACACTTTTTTAATAAAACTAGCAAATAAAACTAAGAACACACACACCTGTGTTTCCTTTCTTTTTCTAAAATTTCTACTACTGGTATTAAAAACGATTTGCCGGTATTAAAATCTAAAAAATACCGAATACCGGTATTGAACTTTTGGTCTGATATTGCAGTCTCTAATTACGCTGGTATGGCAGGGAAGTTTGCAGAGTAAGATGCCAGCTCTAACGCTGTCCTTGTCATTTGGCCCTGGTTCAAATTTGCTCTAGGAAACAGAAATAAAATTATGTAAGCAAATATCGCAACCACCAGCCCATTCACTTCTTAATTTCAAATCACATTCACAGATGATGAGGCCTAAACGCACATAAGGAGTAATATTAATATTGACGCAAAACTGAGTCGTCTATTAGGACATATCCGTCAAACATTATAAGTATACCTTTCAAGTTTAAGTTCCGCCTTACCAAAGTTCTATACTTTTTTTACAATTTATCACTAAAAATATTATTTACAGTATTTTTATTCGATTGCTTCGTCATCTATATAAATTGACTTTACGCATTGCCAAGTACTTCTATATAGCATACTTCCATCTATAATATCATCTTGAAAATGTCATACCTTTCCATCTATACTTAATAAATGCAAAGACATGGTTGAAATATATTCGAAAAAGGGAATGTTCCAGAAAGTCCGAGAGGGCATTTTTCAGCCCGCCTCCTCTTAACCCCGCTGAAATTCTTAGGGCTTTCCCTTGGTGTTCTCAAGATTCGGAGAGGCTTACTCTGGTGGAAAGTTAGAATCTTGCCCACTTGTCACGCATGTGTGTAAGGGTAGAGTTGGCGATAAATCATTCTGGATCACGCCATTTATTCCGCTTTCACACAAATTCTAGAGGGAGAAGTGAAAATGCGCGTGCAATTTTTTTCTTCCATTACTTGTGGAATGGAAGGGATCAACGGATTTGGAAGCTTCATACCAGGTTAATGCCAAAGATCGGAAAATCATGGCATATTTCTTTCTTGGAATAGAATTGAAGATGGTTAGAGCTAGATGCAAACAGTACCTAATGTATTGTAATTTTTAAAAGCATTTTCTGCACTGAATTAAGTCATACTCGAAATAACTGACTGATTTACTGAACTTATATTATACCACACATGCTAAAATAATTTACACATCACGTAAGTTTGTGTCATAGTCAATTGAAGAGATGAACAAAAAAACCTAAAATCAATCTTACTCTCTTCATTTACGAAGACAAAGTAAAATAATTGGGTACTTAAAAATTATACTTAAAATTAAGCTATATTATAACACGACATTTTTTAATATACGTCGAGACTAGAACACAATATCCATTTGCAAGTCTGTTAATCTAACAAAAATGTTATGGCTGTGGTAGCCGAGTGGTATAGGCATCGGATCGTGGCTGGCTTTGTCACGAGTTCGAGCCCAGTACCACTAAAGACCCGCCGTGTAGGGCAGCGATGCACGCTAAATCTGTCGAGAGCTGAAACGTCCTCCCGTTGGTGTGGTAGTTAGGAGAGGGGGTGCCAGCTCAGGTGTCGTCCACGTCACTTGACCATGGTTCAAAATTACGTGGTCCGTCGCCAAAAGCCCTCGTGCAGCTGAACAGTGCGACGTTAATCTTCACTCACTCACTCACTAACAAAAATGTTAAGGCACAAAAACATATTTTTGGTATTTATCCGTTATAAAGACCGTGGGTTGGCGACTGTTTTTCCGAGCTGTCACCAAAGTGAAAATTGGTAGTGTTGTCAGTATACAGTTGTTTCTTGGCTAAAATCTATCGACCATTGACACCGCCACACAGAAATTGGACGGCCAATAGTAAATCCAACTTTTGTAAACGGAATCCTAGACTTTGAAAACTAATTCATCACACAAAGAATAACAATCCACAACAACCAACAATGTTGCACTTCTAGAGACCTGCTCGCCTATACCCATCAGGTTTGTGCATCCGTGGTAACCTAGTTGTCATGATCGTTGATCTACGTCACTTCAATCGGGTCTAAGTTAGAATCTTGGTCCTATTAGGGACCCACCATTTAGAGGGAATGATGCATTTTGAGTCTGTTGAGGCTAAAAGTTTTCACTTGACGTGGTGTGGAGACTTGGAAAGTAAGGTATCAACTCAGATATCATTCTCGTCACATGACTGTGGATAAAATTATGAGATACATCGCTAAATGCCCTTCCCATGCTTCGTGACGCAACACTAATAAACCCCAATCATCCTATTTATCAGTTTCTGTTTGTTCAAAAAGAACTGATGGATACCCTCGCAATGCTTCGTAGCGCGACCTAATAAAACCCAATCAATCCATTCACCAATCGTTTGTTCAAAAAAGAATCTGATGGATACCCTCGCAATGCTTCGTAGGCGACCTAATAAAACCCAATCAATCCATTCACCACTTCTGCTTGTTAAAAGTTTTCACTGATGGATACCCTTGCAATGCTTTCGTAGCGCGACCCCAATAAACCCCAATCATCCTATCCATCAGTTTCTGTTTGTTCAAAAAGACCTGATGGATACCCTTCCATGCTTCATAGCGCGACCCTAATAAACCCCAATCAATCCATTACCACTTCTGTTTGTTCAAAAAGAACTGATGGATACCCTCGCAATGCTTCGTAGCGCGACCCTAATAAAACCCAATCAATCCATTCACCACTTCTGCTTGTTCAAAAAGAACTGATGGATACCCTCGCAATGCTTCGTAGCGCGACCTAATGAAACCCAATCAATCCATTCACTACTTCTGCTTGTTCAAAAGAACTGATGGATACCCTCGCAATGCTTCGTAGCGCGACCTAATAAAACCCAATCAATCCATTCACCACTTCTGCTTGTTCAAAAGAACTGATGGATACCCTCGCAATGCTTCGTAGCGCGACCTAATAAAACCCAATCAATCCATTCACCACTTCTGCTTGTTCAAAAAGACCTGATGGATACCCTCGCAATGCTTCGTAGCGCGACCTAATAAAACCCAATCAATCCATTCACCACTTCTGTTGTTCAAAAAGAACTGATGAATACCCTCGCAATGCTTCGTAGCGCGACCCTAATAAAACCCAATCAATCCATTCACCACTTCTGCTTGTTCAAAAAGAACTGATGGATACCCTTGCAATGCTTCGTAGCGCGACCCTAATAAACTCAATCATCCTATCCATCAGTTTCTGTTTGTTCAAAAAGAACTGATGGATACCCTCGCAATGCTTCGTAGCGCGACCCTAATAAAACCCAATCAATCCATTCACCACTTCTGCTTGTTCAAAAAGAACTGATGGATACCCTCGCAATGCTTCGTAGCGCGACCCTAATAAAACCCAATCAATCCATTCACCACTTCTGTTTGGTCAAAAAGGTAGTCACAAAAAGATTTCTATCTGTTGAAAATGTTTAATGCCTCTTTTTCATTTGTAGGCAAATCTAGATTTAAATCATTGCAGCAAAACAGTTGAAAAGTTTAGCTGACTGCATAGCCAAAAGAAAATGTTACCAAATTGAAACTAATGACAATTAACAGTTTGTGACGTTATTTGAAAATATCACCCTTATTTGTAATATCAGCAGCCAGTAGGAATCAGAATTTGGCATGTTTTCTTCAAGTTACCGTTTTCGGCTTCCCATGATCCTTAAAAGCAATAATTACAAGATCCTTTTATTATATGTGGTTGCAAGTAAAGTGCAATGATAGTACATTTATTTCCTCTTTACACGATAAATTCCTCAAAAAAACCTCAAAAACTAGAAACTAAATCAAATGATGTGTTAGTATCTCACACTGAAGGGTTTTAAAACAAGATGAAAAATGATGCATAATTCCAATTTTTATGCTGCAGCTTTCATTGTTCAATAAGACGAATCTTAGCCACTTCTATGTTTCTTTTTTAACTAATGTGAACTAACCTTCAATATGGACTGATTTTTTTGCCATCTCTTCAACAAGTATGGGTAAAACATTAAGACCAGTCAGTCGGGTGGAAACCTTTCAGAAATCGATTGAGTTTTTGATATTTGTAAACTCTCCAAATCAAGACCTTTCCAATGATATACCATACAAGCCATTATATGAATTAGAAGTATTTAAAAATGATTTTTGAAAATTAATCAGCTGATTTATCACGCCCATTTTGACAGATAGAAATGTAAACATTGTCTTTTTAAAACTTGAAAAAGCTGCAAAGCCTCGATTTATTTTTATTTTTTTATACCCAAATTAACTTTAGATAATTGTTTAACTGCAACTGTTAGATTTGCTAAAAACCTTTGGAGGCAATTTCAGATTTTCATGTGGGTTTTAGTAATTGTTATACTTAAAATGTAGTCATTTTTTACTGAAATTTAGGTCTTTAGTTGAAATTCATTTTTAATTAGCTATTCTTAATTATTACTAAATCTTCGCGTGTTTAAGTAAAGTGTTAAAAGAAACAAAATTAAGATATAGGATTGTGACCAGGTGAGAAATATATTTACGTAATGAATCTTAATTTTATAACTGCATAATGCATAATGAAAATAATATGTGATGGAAAAAAATAAGATAATACTTTTACAAGGTAATATTTTTTATAAAAATTGTTTTCTAAATAATTTTTTAAATTTTGTAAATTAAATGTATGCATGTACTCTGTTTCTTAAATGCAATTGTGTATACTGAAGCGACATTTTTTAAATATTTTTAAGCAGATATCATAACAAAAAATGACAATTTTCAATAAATTCATAATAATCACATTTTCTCGCTCAACTAAAAGTTTGTTTTAAAAAAAATTAATTAATATATTTAAAAAATTTCACTTCAGTATAAATATAGTGTATAATTAATACATGTAGTCAAAATCTTAAGTCTTTATGTTTAATAGTTTCTGAGATAAAGGTATGAGATGATACATTTAATGTGATGTTTGCTGTCTTTGCGAGAAGCTAGTTACATACTTAAAAATACATAAATTTCATGTTTAAAAACATAAAAACTGTTTTATTTTGTCTGTTTTAGAAATTATTTGTCCAGTTTAGAGTAACTTTTGAAGTTTAAAACTTAGAGACTGTCTGCAACAAAAAAAACCTACTGATAATGTTACGAAAACCTAAGAAAAACTTATGAAACGTATAATCAGGTAGTTTTAAATACCATCTTAGATTCACACCATATTGACCAAAACCATATGGATATATTTTCACATTATATTTATGATGCTTTCTGTTCAAATTTTCTATCCGTAATGCATGAAAGCTACAAATTCTTTAAAAATTGATACAGAGTGTGAGAAAATTTTGATGTTTTCTCGTTAAAAAAACTGAAAAATGCTGTTCTGGGCAATTTAGAGCTTTTTTGTTTACTATTTTATGCAAAATAAACTGCACAGATGCTACTGTTTAATAAAATGGGACAAATACATGTTGCAATTCATTATTTTTGTGATAAAGTGGCACTTTATAGTGAAAATCAATTTTCTCAAAAATGATGTTTTTGAAACTGTATTCATGTTTTTCTCAGAATATAGTGTATGGATGTAACGAATTTTTCCCCTCATGTTACTTATATGTAACTATATATTCATGTGAGTTTTTGGGGGATTTTCCTAAAATATTTGACTAGAGTCCATATATCGTGATAAAGAATGTCAATTTTTTAAAAAATTCATAGTGATATTTTTATGTTACATGTTTTTGAGAAAACTAAACAATATATTTTAAATATTTCACTTAATTGCAAAATATTAATGCTTATTTATTGTTCAGACAAGTTTTTAAGCTTTAATAATTCAAAATTTTTTCAATAATAGTTAACTAACAACTCAGATATGTAATGCTTTTTGTCGTTGCGAGAAGTTCGTTACATGCATAAAAATACGCCAATTTCATATTTAAAAACATAAAAACAGTTTTATTTTTGACTTTTTAGAAATCCTTTGTACAGTTTAGAGAAAATTTTGAATTTTGAAACTTTTAGAAATTGTGTTTTTATGGAAACATGCAAATCCATAATTAAATTTTTCTCACGTCGTAAAATCACGTATTCCCAAATCATGACTTTTACATATTCATACATGTTTACATTATATTTATGATGTTATAAGGTCAAATTTGATATTTATAATGCATTGAAGTTAAAAATTCTTCACAGATTGTTACATAATTTGTGAAAATTGATGCAAAATGCTAAAAAAAATCTCGTTGAACAAAAACTGAAAATTACTATATATGTATTTTCTGTACATTTTAAGGCTTTTTTGTTTCCTATTTTATGATTAAAAAATTAAGAAGATACTAATGTTTAATAAAATAGGGCAAATACATGTTGTAATTCATTTTTTTTGTAATTAAGGGCCTTTTTACACTTAAAATGCAATGATCTCAAATGATTGTTTTCAAAGTGCGTGTCCATTTTTCTTAGAAAATAATGAATGAAGCTACTTACAATTTTTACTGCACATAATGAATATGTAACTATATATAATGGAGCTACTTTCTTGAAAAATTTTCAATTTACACAAATTTCAAAATATTTTGAATTTTTTTGAAAAAAGTAAACAATATATTTTAAACATTTTACCATTATTTAAATAAAAAAGCCTAATTATTATAAGCATATTTAACAATCGTTCCTAAAAAAAATGACAATTTTCACAAATTTAAAACAAACTCTCCTTCTGAATTTGCAGATGTAATACGATACTTTTATTTTGTTTCTGGTGCATATATAATACTGATGAAACTTTCATTGAAAAAAATTGATAATGTCAATATATTTGAAACATGTAAATATTTTACCTATTTTGGGTATTTTTATTTAAAGTAATATTAAGTTAGATGTGTTGTCATGTGATTCTAAGATCACAAAAAAGATTGATTATTATGCATCCAAAAATTTGCATCCAAAGTTTTTTTATATTTAACAATTTCTGAGAAACAGGTTCCTAAAATGGCTCAATTTAACATTGTCGGTATAGGGCCTACCAACTACTCTTAACTAGGCGCATAAACTTTTCGAGTCTATACACTGTGGAGTGAGTGAATATTAACGTCGCACTGTTCAGCTACACGATGGCTTTTGGCAACGTACTACGTAATTTTGAACCATGGTCAAGTGATGTGGACGACACTTGAGCTGGCAACCCCCTCTCCTAACTACCACACCACGCCAACGGGAAGACCGTTTCAGCTCTCTACAGATTTAGCGTGTATCGCTGCCTTACACGGCGGGTCTTTAGTGGTACTGGGTTTGAACTCATGACAAAGCCAGCCACGGTCCGATACCTGTACCACTCGGCTACCGCGGCCACATGTACACTGTGGAGGCAATTGCTTTGAGTTCTGGAAGTGATACACTTGACAAATCATTTAAATGGTTAAGATGAATTAGAATCAAACCCACAGTTCAATGTAGGGTTTCTTTCCCGGGTTCCCTGAAATCATTAAATTCCCTTACTTTTTGTATTCCCGAGAATCATTCTTCGGGCCCGGGAATTCCCGCAAGCGACACGAGGCTGAAATAATCTGAGGTAGCTAGTTTTGACTTAAGTGTGGATTTCAACTTCGCAGATCTAAATTGTAGCTGAACACATTATTGCAATTTTTTGACCATTTGTCTCAAATTTCTTGGAAGGAGAAATGTCCTTTTGAGCCCCCAACAATGGGATAGAGTGTGATAAGCGAAAAAGTATCACCCACATATAGTTGGGGATAATTTTTGCAGCTTGTCGTGGGAAAGAGGAAATACATGAAATACGGATCGATTCCCATCTGTCTGTAACTAAAAGTTTTGTGTTTTCAAAAGTACATTATTTCATGGTCTACCAGCACTACTATTTTTATGAAGATCTGATATCTCTCTTGATTTACATTGATAACGTAGGTGCTCATACGTAAAACTGTTATTTATTTAATTTATAATAAAAAAAATTCCGATTCTTGTTTTCATTACAAGCTATTTAATTGAATCAGCAGTTTGAAAAAGGGAATGAACCTCCCCCAAAAAAATATCAAAACTTTTCTTATTTTTTATTACTTTAAACCAAACTTTTGTGTGAGAGTCTTACATTAATATTTAGTTTTTTTTTATGTAACAAAAACATAGCAATATCATAAATAAGAAATCAGTTGCACAAATAAAATCTCTTAGAACAAGAATTCATCTTTTTAACTTACGTGATCGTTACTACAGCAGCAAATAAATTTTAAAGTATTTTGTTAATATTTATCTCTTAGTATAAACATCAGAAAAATAATTGATTAAGAGCTAATTAAAAAATAATAAAAAAATCGATCCTCAAACATGAAAATGGATGAGGTTTTATGTGTGTGAAAGCAATTCCACCAATATCAGCTGAAATTGAAAGAGGATTTTCTGCTGCAGGAATATTCATAACAAATCTAAGAACTAATATGATTGATAAAAGCACAAATTATTATTATTTAAAAATTAATAATTAACAAAGTTTATATTTTTTGCATTTTCAGCTGAATTATAATAGAGTTTAAATTTAAATTTTATGAATATATATGTGTATCCTTATTTTACATAATTTTATTGATTTCAATTAAAAATAACTTGTTCTTAAATTTTTCGAAATTTTGATGTGCTTAGGGGAATTCTGGTTTTCCGATTTTTCCGGGAAGGACTATTACATTCCCGGAATTTCCCAGAAAATTCGAGAATGCAAAAACTGGAAAATCAGAAAATATAGTTCAATATGAATATCACTGATCAACACAATCTCGAGACCATGATTGATTGGATACGGGGAACAGTCATTTGGATTACATCCAGCACAGTATTTATTTATGCAATAATTGTAATATACCACCTTTTCACAACGCTTTATCCACACAATTCCTACTCTATTAGCTCATACTCTCCATATATATATATATATATATATATATATATATATATATATATATATATATATATATATATATATATATATATCGTTTAAATTTTCAATAGTTAATAAAACGATTTTTATTCATCCACTCATGTTCAAGTACATTTTTTCAAAGTTGTAGAGGATGACACTTGATGTTAATACAGTTTTTTTAAATATTAATTCATTAGTTAAATAAAAAATGAATAAGTATTAATAAACAAAAATAATAGTCAAACACCATAAATAAAAAAGAAAATCGCTTGTTGTCTCCCATTAGTGCAATGCATAGCGCGTTGGACTTCTAATCCAAAGGACGTGCGTTCGAATCCCACCTAGGATGGCCTAATTTCTGAGAATGTGATTTCTTTTTTCGATACTATTTTATTGGAATAATTAAATTTAATTAATGAATGAATAGTAACAAACAAAAATAACAGTCCAAAACCCTATTTAGAAAGAAAAATGGAAAATCGCTCTCTATTTTACCACTTAGTATGGTGATTCTGTCATATATACACTCATGTCCATAAATTAAGGATAATTCAGAATCACACAGACTTCAAAACTATTTTTATTCTCACACAATTAACAAAATCTTAAAACTTCGACACTTCCCACGTAACAGAAATTGAACAAATCTAAAATCGCCAAAAATTGTCAGTCTCAGCAAAATTGCTGCACATCATTCTTCTTAGAATTAATCAGTTCATTATCACACGGGTTTTTGTGTCTAACATCTTGCATTAAATAATTGAATGCGTCATAGAAATTTGTATAAGTGTATTGCAAAAACGATTTAAACCACCAGATGGCAGCACATCACAGATAAAATGGCATAAAAACAATACGTCACTTGAAATGCACGATGCTGTTTATTAAGTTGTCGGACACCGGAATAGGGAAGCGAAGACCAGACACAGAGTAAGCCTTGGGTATATCCCAAAAAGAATTCAGGTGATCTAGCAAATAAGTAAAATTGTTCGGTGAGGCGTGCATTATCATCCATCAGAATGAAGTCGTTACCTTAGCAGCATTCATATGGTGCATTAACCTAAGACCATGGTTCCCCTTATGGCACAAAGGAAGATTCCACCATTTGGATGATTTTTTACGTTCCCTCCAGATCAGTAGACGCTCTGATCACTCTCCATTATTGAACAGACGACTGGAATGTGGAGCGGTTCCTTCGCTGTCGTCCGTGAGGGGAACGCACCAACTGGCTTGCATACAGACCTGCATTGTATCGCACCGTAGTAGCGGGAGATTCTTCTTCCTGATGCTTGAAATCGCCCAGTAGTGGTGTCATCTTGCAGGTGTTGTAGCTTTCGGGAACAAACGATTCCAAGATGATGTCGCTGAACAACATACGAGACACATTGAGCAACATCAGACAATCCCATTTCCATCCATCCAAGCACTTAACGGTCGACCTCTGAGATTTATAACGCCGAATGTCAGGACAACTGTTGAAAATCAACACAACTTACACACAAAAGTACGAAAAGCTTGATATTTATATCATATAAATATACGTTCTTTTCTATAAAATAAAAGTTTAGCAATCGTTTTTGCATTAATGTTTTTAAAGTTCGTTATTATCATTCATGTAAACTACAGCCATTTTATGGTGACGAAAAACAGCATGAGGCCAGTGTACTAACCTTAATGTCTCGTCAGCTCATCCACTTCAGCTACCGGTACGACTGGAGCTGTTTTTTTCCAAAAGGCAGTCAGTGTACAGAACTTACAAAGTCAGAGCTTAGGGCACATTGGTCTATAAATGCATTCGTCACACCCACAGACAATGCTAAACCTGTACGCAGATACCACAATTCTTGTGTTCACACTAGCCCTCAACAAACATCGCTAGAAAAACTCACCAATGGAAGATAAAATAAATGTCGATAAAACCTGTTCACCAAACGAATTAAACCCGTCAAACCACCAATACTATTCCACACCACTGCAATGGTCTCAGTCCACTAAATATCTTGATTAATACTTGACAAGAATCTCACTTGCATCTTACACGCGTGACAAATTCCGGCACGCACTAAGATTAATCACTAATTTGCCGAAATTCCGAAATGGATATGCATAACAAAGGTCTTACACTGCCGTTCTGCGTCCAATAATTAGTTTTCCTGTTTGGGGATATGCGGCAAAAACTAATATCAATATTCTAGATGTAGCTCAAATTTCAGGTTTCGTACTTGCAGATATACTAGAAACTCTAACTACAAAGTCAAATATTAGCAAAGAAATTCTTTGCTAACCTTCCTAATTTAATATCTGATGAACCTTGAGAATTACACTCCTCTGACCATAAGAGACCTAGAGAATTCCCGTTACCATTCATCAGTTGATAAATGAACCAGTAAATTTTGTATTTTAAACACTTTAACTTTAATTGCTTTAATATCGACACCTTAATTGATACAATGGTACAGCGAGAGGTAACTCACTAAGTTCCACCGACCAATCACACACACACACACACACAGTGCTTCCAGTTTGGGGAGACTCACGTCTTCCCCCTCCTACGCCTTGCCATCACGTCATCTTCTACGTCACACCAGCCAGCCAATCAGGTAGCTCCATGTTCATCAAGGAGCTTGTTCCATGTCCCTAAATCATGTTCACACATTGAACTCTAAAATAAAAAATTTCAGTGTACATCTTGAAGAAGAATATGCAAATTACAGGAATGATGGCGCGGATAGGCCACAATGACGAAAGTGTAAGAGAGGGGTATATAAGAAATGGTGGCAAAGGGCTTTAAATCAGTGCATTCATAGTTATGGCATAAACAACATGATTTTTACGTTTGTATTGAACGACTGGAATGTGGCGCAGCTGGAAGGTGCCCAGAGTGAATTTGGAAACCATTCCAAGATGATTATGTAATGACGAGTTATAACGCCGACCGGTATTTCGCAGTTACTGCTAAAAGAAACAGACGGAACACAGCATCAGACCTGTCTCGTCAGCTCTCTTCAGCTACCGGTACGACAGTTTCAAGTCAGACGTACAGACGCTTAGGGCACATTGGTCTATATGCTCGTAGGCCTGTCGGATGTGATATCGCCCGTATGGATTGCCCAGCATACTCTGACCGGACTTGAATACGACACCAATACGGTGGTGCAGGATGGCTTGTTTGGGAGAAATTATTCTTGGTTCCAGATAGAGCATGTGCCACATCTATCGGGATGTCATACGCGTTTGTTTGGCCGATGAATTTCTGTTTATGGATGCCCGTCAACCCCCATATGCCCCGCCTGTCTACCGACTTGAACTTTGAGAGGGCATTGTACTCGGAAGGGCATTGCTTGATGAGTGGTGTAATATTCCCCAAGATCAGATTGATAATTTGATACTCAGCATGCCTAGGCGTTGTAAGGCCTATATTGCATCGTCCGGGAGACATGCTCCGTATTAACCATCATACTAACCATGTTATACTGTTTTTTGTAAATAGGTTCTTTTTTGAAATTTGCTCCAGGGAGTAAAAATCGCAATTTTTATTAATTATGTCAAACATATAGCATCTTTTTTGCTCTTTACCTTTTGTTTAATAGAGTTTACAAATAAATCAAATTTGTTTTGCTTCTGTCTCTTTCTTTGCCTGAACTTCATTATCCTTAATTTATGGACATGAGTGTATATACATTTTTATATTAATTGTAATTATTTATAAAAAGGTAACTAAAATAAAAATTTTCGCTGTTGACCTAAGTAGGAATTGACTTAATTTTTTTATATTACTTGTTTAATTCTGAAATACAATGAAATAAATAAAATACCATTTATAATGTACCATGAAATAAAATACCTACCGCTGAATGAAAATAAATCCATGAAAATCTAAAAAACGACACTGTTTTTGTTTCCAAAAAATGTTGAATATTTCTTTTCATCACTATTCTTGTTCGAAACTCCATTGCTTCCATTATGCCACACAAAACATGTTTTATTCACAGTCAGAGTTTAATATCGATTTATGATTTCGTTCCTGCTGCACGCCCAAAGCACGAATTCACAATACCGCATATACGATTTAATACGTTAGAATTAGTTGTTCTAAATTCTAGTACAATCCGTTTTAATTAAAATTTTCATAACGGTCGACTGTACTATTCAGACCTAAAGTTTCATCATGTATGAAGTATTCAAGCATTGTTTGCACGTTTAAGTGATGACAAAATTTGTCATCAGAATTATTGACACAAATGCATGGGAGTTTTCAATCAATTCTCTGCATTACTGAAGTATTTGTATTTACTCATTGACTGAACTATTGAACAATTATAACGATCTTTTGTCGCAGTAATGATCAAATTTATTTCTTAGGGACTTAACATGAGGTTTTTAATTATACATTCCAACTATGTTTAAACGAGAGGTGATTGATAAGTAAGGTCTTCAATAGTATAAAATAAGTTTTCGACAAGGTAAAATAATAACAGAGGTATTACAGAATGAAGAAAATTTATTACTCCCACATACATATTGTAAACTCATTTCTCAACATAGTCACCACTAACAGCTACACATTTGTTCAATCCATTTCTTCATTCCGCCCATGAAGAAAGATTCTGGTTGGCTGCGTGTCCTTTTGCACCCAGCTGCCTCAACTTCGGCATCTTTTATTCATCAATATGATCCAGAAAACAAAAGGCTACCCATGGAATATCGTCATCCTGGTTCTTCGAGTGTTAATAAAATAAAAACTTTTATGTCATCAACAAAGGTCCTGTTCACCATTTTTGGGATCCCAGTGGTGTGTTCAACATAAAATTTATGACTAACGGATTGACGGTGAATTCCAACAGAGAGAGAGGTAGTGTACAACATTAGGATCACTGAAGCAACGCATCCGCAGAATCAGATCGGAAAGAAACGTCTTTCTTTTGCATCATGACATTGCAAGACCGCATTGAGGTACGCAAACACAAGACGTCATGAGAAGACTGAAATTTACAATGGCACCACAACCTTCTTACAGCCCAGATTTAGCACTGTCGGACTTTCGGTTGTTCCCAAAATTGAAGGAGACGTTGAAAAGTCAACGTTTTTCAACGGATGCCGAAGTTCAGGCAGCCGTACGCAAATAGATTTGCAGCCAACCAGAATGGTTCTTCATGGACGGAATGAAGAAATGAATAGAACAATTGGACAAATGTGTAACTGTTAGTGGTGACTACATTGAGAAATGAGTTTACAGTATGTAAGAGTAATGAATTCCCTTCATTCTGATACTTCTGTTATTTTTTACCTTGTCGTAAACTTATTTTATAGTATTGCAGATCTTAGTTATCAATTACCCCTCATACAGTAAACAACATTTGATTAAGAAAAAAAGATTTAAAAAAAAAGTAATTATTTTTATATAGCCGGTGTAAATGTGTTCAAAGCATAACAGTTTGACTTATTAGCTAGCTTCAGATTAATCTTCTTAAAGACTTCAGGCCACAAATCATTTGGAGCCTAGATTGAGTGGTAGCATTTAAATTAATACTTCAGTGTCTTAATTTTAAATGCCCCCTTCGAGAGTTAGTTCAGATCACATTAAATTTAACAGTCCCTTGATTTCAAACCATGATAGTTGAAGAACCAAGAATAAAAGCTCTGATTTTTTTTCGACATCTTTTTTGCAAATCTTTATCAATGAGGTACCAAAACCATAAGAAACGGCAAAGGTTTTCATGAATCATATTTTCCAAACGTTATATATGGTGCTCTTTATACTTTCTTTAAAATCGATTTAATTACTAGTAACCCTTGGAGTCCTCCAATTTCCGAAGTAATGAGTTTTCAGTTAAATTAAGATAAATAGATATAAAATTGGATTACACAAGGTGTATTATCAAAATGTGTAGTTATTTTTTCCCTACTTTTTTTACTTCAATATGTTGTATCATCAAAGTTCGATTTTTATTAAACTCTTCGTAGTCCCCCCATCCCTTTATACTTTACTTTGCCTACAAAGGAGATACATCTCCTTGTTTAAAAACCATTGTTGTAAGTCTGACACTAGCTTAAATTTTACTTCTAAAGTTACAAACACTTTTTAAGTTAAACATTATATCTATTTGTGGAACACGAAACATACAACCACGCTATTAAATGTATAGAGGTAAATCTTTTAGTTCCAGGTTAGGGCAATCATTAGCATGTTTAATTTTGTAATGATCTGTTTGCTTTTTTATCACTTTTAAATTTCATTCGGTTGTAATCTATATTTCGAATGTTTCTTTTGGCTTCGACTTCCCTTCATGCAAGTGAATGCAACCCAAATGTTTCCTCTAACCCTATCTTTGCTGTCGGATAGCTCTTGAAAACTATGGATTATACGTGATTGTAACTTAAAATTGACTTGATCACTTTTTAAACATATATATAAAGCATATCAATAAAGCGAGAAACAGTTTATAGATGAACAATTGGTACACTCGTAGAACAAAGTCACATCTACGAGTGTAAGGAACTCGGCACTTTCCCCGGAGGAAAAAAGGCACCAAGTGTCCGGATCTTTCAAACTTTTTTTTTATCATGCCACGTAGAGAGGTGTTTATCATTGGTCCGCACCGGGCCGTATTGTAGACGTCGAAATGCTCTTAACCCAGCACATGCGTTTTCTTCGTTCCACCTGGCATATATATTTTGCCTAAGATCCAGCCTATAAGTTTAGGCTTCTTCTACAGTCATAGCAAGAACAAACTGATTATAGTCGTTTGTTCACTAGCATTGCTTGCCATCCACTTTTATACCAGGGCTTGTCATTTACATAGAGTTGCAAAGATATTCTTCTTATGCAAGTTTAATCAGTGTTAAAGCTCTATCTATCAATGACGTCATATTTTTTTATTTTCTTAATCAAAAGCGCATAACAATTTTTTCACTTTTTTTTAAGCGTTCATTTGCAATTTGGTTGCAGACGCTGTAGTTTTTTGAAGCATTAGACACGGACCTTCTAACTTCTTGGTCGTATTTCGGTATCTTTATCTCTCGACTCCCCCCCGTCATCAAACACATCATCTGTAATGTTTTCTGCCCAAATTCCATGATATTTTAACATTGGTGATTCTTTGCACTATTTCTTATTTAATAAATTTTAAACGCAGAATTTCAAAGATTTGAGGTTTAGTCCCTGTACATTCAAGAGCTAGAATGCAGCTGAATTAAAACTTAAAAGGGAAAATAAAAAATGAACAGCTTTTTTATGTTATATATATATATATATATATATATATATATATATATATATATATATATATTTCTTCAGAAGAGAGAGATGCATTTCTCCTAGATCATACCGTTGCAATCGATGTAGCCGCCGAGATCTGTTCAAACGTTGTTTGAAGGGCATGTGAATAAAATCCCACGTCCCCGTTTTACTCTCCAATTCCCAGAACCCAATATTATTGAGGAATGTTGGTCTATTTTGAATAACTGAGTCCACACAGTCTAACTCCACCACCAGCTTTCCAAAGAGATCTTTCCCATGATTTTACCTTTCAAACCCCATGAGATTCCTACAACACAATTTCCATACACATTTAGTTTATTTTTTGCTTCCCAACTTTTACCGTACAAATCAAATTCAATATCTTTTCAATAAAGCTTTCTGAGTTTTTTTACGATGTTCTATCTTAATAATTATTTTTGTACATTATTTTGGTTATCACAGAATAACATACAACGTTTCTCGGCATCATACACTATATATATATATATATATATATATAGTGTGTGTGTGTGATGCCGCGTATAGTGCACATATAATATATATATATATATATATATATATATATATATTGTATATCAGAATTCTCAATATAAAAAATAAAATTTTAAAAATCTATGTATAAAAAAATGGATGTTTGTATATATGACCTCGCTTCACGCCAATACCGTACAACCGATCACTATGAAAATTGGCAAGTATATGTATTTTTTGTGGAGAAGGTTTTATGCTATATCCTCTTTGTTGTAGCCCCCCACCAGGTGATGCTACAGCATATCAACTTCTGCATCGTTCAATCATTCGCCAAGTTGCCAACATGGTCGACAAAAATGATGCCAACTTGGCTCTATCACCAACATTACGATATGTTTCCATTGAATCACCATTATAATGTAAGGAACGACGTTGCTTACAGTTTTAACATAAAATAAATACAACAGAAAACAATATTAAGAAGACTTGGTACTCTAAAAACCACAAACCTATCGTTTTTTTTTATTTTCATTTAATCTTATTCTTTGCATTATTATCTTTCGATTGATATATCACTTGTGCATGTCGGAAAGTTAGAAGTTGACTAAAACTTCATTTGAAAACAAATTAGGCAATTCAGCCACACCCCCTTTTTAGAAAAAAAGCTAAAAAATGCTTTATGATAAAAAAATCTATTTTAGAAATAGAAATAATAACTATAAAAAAGAATGTGTAGTATTAAAGGCAGAATATTTCCGAGGCAATACAATAATGTAATTTTTCTTCCTTGTGAAAAGTGTGCATGTAAAATTTTTAAATTAAGGCATTTTATATTAATAATTTTATATAATTTCAGTTCTTCTTCCTGATATATTTTTCATACAAATGTAATACTTTAATATTATAAGAAGAAAAACAGCTAAAATTTCTGTCGTTAATGAAAAAAAAAATTGTTTAACATTTTTCTTGAATTTTCATGGGCAATTAGTATTCTCTAAAAGTTGATCATTTATAGAAATGCGTGGGTTGAAAAAATATGAAAATGCAATTATTTTAAAGAAAAACGTATAACTAATATCTTAAAGTGGTATTTTAAGTTAAATTAAGCTTATAATAATTATTTTTTCAGAATTATAAACTTTAAACCTGTTTTTCTCAGTTTGTGTTTTTCGAAACCTTAGTGCATTCAAAATGCTACTCCTTCGACAATTATTTACCAATCACTTCCATTTTTTTCTTGCGTGTTGAAAATAAAGCATGTAATAAAATTAGGGATCCGTTTGGCTATAAACTGAATACATTTTTAAAAAAATAAAATGTAAGACATGTTGGCTTTTTCATTGATTTTTAGCCTGTATATCAACATTTGATTTTTTTCTCGAAAACGAATGAAGTTATTCTAAAATCGATCCTTAAAGTTGTTTAGATCATCCATAAGAGTATTATAAAAAAATTTCAGGTCAAAAAATTAATTTTTACAAAAGGAGTAGGATTTTAAAATTTTCCCAATTTTCTTCAAAAAATTAAAATTTCTAAAATTGTGTGAATAATATATGAAAATTTTCATCTGGTAACATTTTCTTGAATAGAAACATTGTGTAAAATGCTAAAATATAATTTTTAAATACGTAAATAAAGAAGTTTGCTCAAAGGGTGCCAAGTCCCCTTAACGTATTACACACATCCAGATATAAATTATTTACATTAAATATAGGAAGGTGTTTTCAAAAATCGACCCACAAGTTATAAGTTTAAAAAAAATCCTTTTTATCAGCTATTAGATCTACAGACAAAATTTAACAAATATGATTTTTTGTTCAGTGAATATATGCAAAAAACTTTTTTTGTGTGTGGCGTTATTTGCAATTTACGTAAAATTAACTCATTAAAAACTTCTTTATTTTTTAATCTGTATTGTTTCATTTTTAAATTCACCCGTGAGAAGAACAGGTAAACCTACTAGTAATATTATATGAGGGTAAATAATAGCAAACAAAAGAATACATTTAAAAAAGAAGAAATGAATTCAAAAATATATTTCATATTTCAAAAACGTAAAATTAAAAATGAAACCACCGGAATCAGGCCAACTGTGTAACGTATTTGAATCCCTATATATTTCAAAAGAGAGAGAATAGGTATGTGTTTTAAGAGAAAAAATGTAAAAGTTATAATAATCCATTATTTACATTATTTTTATAAACATATTTATATAGAAAGTTTTTCGGATAATCATGTTCAAAACAGTGTTTATATATAAAAAGATGTTTAATTACTAAGTGTCCTATATAAATGTGTTTATATAGTTATAAGCAAAAGTAAAACCAGAGAGAACCGTTAAAATAGTATTAAATGAATTCATGCTCGTAAACTCTTCAAAATAGTTTTAATCGTATCTTTTTAAAGCAAAAGCAATAACATGTATCAAACTATGATATTTTGATAGTATAGAAATTTTAGAAACAGTTTCAGTGAAATTACTAGTAAAAACAATTCATAGAACTTAAATGAAAAATGCCGAGAAAAGTACAAACCATTACCTAATACTAGTTTTAACTCTATACATTATTTTTTATTTCAGAAATTTTATAGGTAAATATTCCAAGAAATAAGTTAACAAAAAACTTTTTTTTTACTTTCTTTATTTATACTACCTTTTGAAAAGGGCTGAACTTTAATTGCAAAAAATACAAATGTGTCCTAAACAGATGAAATATTCTTTGTAAAATGTTAAACTTGACTTAAAAATAGAGGATTAAAAATGTATAAGCTGCGTGTCATTTTCCTAATTATTTTAAAGAAAAATGTGGCGAAATAAACCTAAACTTCTACATCATCTTACAGCCATGAAGCTCCTAAAAGCACGAAATACTTATGCATTTTCATAATTAAAAGAGCTTTCCCTTTACATTCAAGATTTTCCTTTTATGCTTATGTAACAATTTAAAATTTGTAAAATATAATAATATTGTATTATTTACTTCAAGAATCATGATTAATTTGAAAGAGAATTGTATCGAGATTTTTTATTCTGGTTAATTTCAATTGAATTTTAATAATTAAGTTTTAATGTTTTAATTATTTCAAAATCGTTTAAAAAATAAAAAATGGGGTGGGGAAGAAATAAATTAATACATTTCTTACACAAAAGAATTACAGAACAGATGATTAAGTAAAGTAAACAGTGTGTTCCAAATTGGTTTACCTTTTGAAAAAAGTAAACAGCAACATGTCTGTTCAAAACCTTGCGTTTTTCTTCAATATATAAGGGGATGCCCAAATTAAAAGTAGACCTGTTTGACTGCGTCAGAATTAGCAGCTATAGCAGAGCTACCAAACAGGAACACGAGTGATTGAGTGAATATTAACGTCGCACAGTGGGCAGTTTTCCCAATCTGGCGCACAGAAAGTCCAAAAATGAAATTACGCGAAATAAAACAACAACCCACAATTTATGGTCCTCATAGGTTCCCTAGCCATATGGTAAGCAATTTTTGTCAGTTCGCGAATTGAAATCGTCATTAATTATAGGTTTAGATCGGGTTTGTTCTTGTTACAATAAACACTTACGAGAGTCTTTTCCAGTCGCAAGTTCTACCGTTTCGTCCTAAAAGGATTCCGCAGATTTTAGCGTGTTTTTTTTAAAAAAATAAATATCATGAGTAAGTTATTTCTTGATTTGACTTTCAAATTAGATTCAAGTTCGATTAAAAATTGTAAAAACATAACATTTAGCACAGCATGCAACTCCTACTAACGTATATCAGTTTTTTTTGTGTATAATGGACTAGAACTTCTGGGATTGACACGGACTGATATCAGTAACACTTAAGTCACATAGAGTAGATATAGACCTTTAATTTAATACTAAATTTAGCTGCTACTTCCTGCTACTCTCAAAGTTAGGACTTTTTTTTCAGCGTTGGCCGATGGTATTACTCGGCATGCCTTATTCAATATGTGGAAGGAAGAGCAAGATACTAGCACACAATTAATGTTGTTTTGAGTTTAGTTAGGACTACAATGGATTTTGTTAAATATGAGGACCAGCAACTATTAAAATTTAGAAAAATTGTTAAAAATTTCTGCTCGTTTGTAGGGGAAAAATGAATGAAGTGCCATAGAAATGAAAAGTTCTTCTCCAAGTCCAATGATGCGTGGTTCTCGGGGAAGTAAGATTTATATTATATTTTGTTATTTTTAAGAAAAATATATAGCTAAAATATAAGTTTGGAATTTTATGTTTATTTAAGCTTATAATAATTATTATTTCAGAATTATAAGCTTTAAAATGGTTTTTCTCAGTTTGTGTTTTTCGCATTCAAAATACTACATCTTCCACATTTATTTACCAATCACTTCCATTTTTTCCCTGTGTTTTATATGCAAAGCAAGTAACAAAATTAGGGATCCATTTTTCTGTAAATGAAATACTCCTTTTTTTAAAAAAAATTGAAATGTGGGAAATATTAGGCGTTTGGTTGAATTTTAGCATATATACAGGGTGTTTCAGCTAAGATGTTACAAACTTCTAGGAGAGGTAGGGGACAACAAGACGACTCGAAGTATATAGGCAATGCTGGGTCGGAAATGCTTTCCTAAGGCTCCACGCGCCGACAAAATTTAGGGTGCAAAACTTCAACTGGTCTTAAAAACGGGAAAAATTATCGAAACGCTTTGGGTTTGGTCAAAATTATTTTTTTTATTTATTATTTCATAAAAAAAATTCTGAGCAATATTGCTGCTAAAACATCGCTAGAGGGCGCTTTAGACTTTAGAACGCTAGGAAAAAAAATTTCAATATTTTTTAAAGTTTTTTGATGGCTTTCATAAGTTGAAACTTTAACTTGAATTTTGATACCAGATTTGGTATCCTCCAGGGAAAATTGATGTAAAAAAATCGAACATTGTTCAGGGCACTTAAAACAGAAACGGTGCTAAAAAACGAGCAAAATGTTGGATTTCGGTGCGGTTTGAGCGAAAAGCATTCCGTTACTGACTAATTTGTTCAAAATAAATATTGACTTGGTAGCCATTAATCAATGCCAGAGGGCACTTTCAGACATTGCAACTTGGAAACTCATTTGAATAATTTTGTGGTTGGGTGTAAGCCGAATAATTACTAGCAATTTTTCCTCCTAAATGAGATTCGAGTTGGTCTGTGTTGCAAAAAAGTAATTTTATAGCAAAATATTTTAGTAAAAGAGGGTAAAAAACACAAGTACCAAATCACAAGAAGTAAAACATAATGAAAGACTCAAAATAGGAGGAAAAAAGCTATTTACTAACTGCTATGCATAATCATAAAATAAAAAGTAAAGAAAAGAAGGAAAAACTGCTGTCAAAGGAGGTGTTCGAAGTGACGCCCGCCGCATGTGATGCAGGCTTCACATCTTCGCTTCATGGAGCGTCGAACATTCGATAACATTTGTGGAGTGTTTCGTATTTCCCCGGCTGCTGCACTGATGCGTGCTACAAGTTCCTCGGCGCTGTTTACGGGTGTTTTGTACACCAAGGATTTCATTTGCCCCCAGAAGAAATAATCCAGCCAGGAAAGGTCTGGCGATCGGGGAGGCCAATGCACTGGACCTCCACGGCCAAAACATCGTTCACCACATGTTGCATCCAAGTGATTCCGAACAGAAATACTGAAATGTGCGGGGGCTCCATCTTGCTGGAACCACATGGAAGTATGAGTCGCAGCGGTAACGTGTGCGCTGTCCAATAACTTTGGCAAAACTTGTTCCAAGAATATCAGGTAGCGTGGACCAGTCAGGCGATCAGGCAAACTGTAGGGTCCTATTAGATGATCCCCTAGAATGCCAGCCCATACGTTAACCAGGAAACGATCCTGTGCAGCCCGAGTACGTGTTACATGTGGGTTCACTGCTGCCCACGAGTGGCTGTTATGAGTGTTGAAAATACCCTCTCTCGAAAAAGACGCCTCATCTGTGAACAACACGGAGGCTGCAAAAAAGGGATTTGCAATTCATTGCTGCAAGTACCACTGTGAAAAGGCCTGACGAGGTGCAAAGTCATATTCTTTTAGTGATTGGACGCGCTGGTAGTGAAATGGATGCAGGGCACTATCATCGAGAATCCTCCAAACGCTACTGTATGAAATCCCGATTTCATTAGTGATACCTCGTGTACTTAAACTGGGAGTGGTCTCTACCATATCTAGTACAATTTCCTCGTTCAATTCGGTACGTGCCGTCCGATCTCGATTACATGCTGCCTTCTGGAATGAACCGGTCTCACATAATTGCTGGTGTAGGCGAGCAAACATGGTATGAGCAGGAGTCCGCCTGACAGGATGCCTTTCGGCGTACAACCTCTGAGCGGCTCGACCATTGCAATCTGTGGCCCCGTACGCCAGAATCATATCTGCTTTCTCTGCTTTCGTGTACTCTGCCATCGTACAGCCAGTCTGTGTGCGATGGAAATAAAGCTTCCTTCCAGGGGACTCCTTCTTATCGTTCTGTCCCTCTGGCGGCTAATTCAACTCTCGACGGTGAAATTTGCATATTCTGCCTTTAACACTCTCTCGCTAAAATTTTCGCCGAGAACCCTGCTCGCTTTATTCACTGCCACGACACTTGCAATTCCTGGGCTATGTATCAGGCTTTCGATGGTCTTACTGCTTCAGGAAGGCATTTCCGGACCGCCTTTCTTATGTTATTCCGAGTCGTCTAGGTGTACTCTACCTCGTTGGTGGAAGAGTACACCTAGATGACTCGGAATCACATAGGAAAGGTCGGTCGGAAAATGCCTTTACTTGTCTGAAGCACCTCTGGTTTTAAATTTGGCAACAATGTCAAAATTTGTTTTGAACAAATTAGTCAGCAAGGGAATTCTTTTCGCGCAAACCGCACCGAAATCCAACATTTTGCTCGTTTTTTAGCACCGTTTGTGCTTTAAGTGCCCTGAACAATGTTCGATTTTTTTACATCAATTTTCCCTGGAGGATACCAAATCTGGTATCAAAATTCAAGTTAAAGTTTCAACTTATGAAAGCCATAAAAAACTTTAAAAAATATTGAAAAAAATTTTTTTCTAGCGTTCCAAAGTCTAAAGCGCCCTCTAACGATGTTTTAGCAGCAATATTGCTCAGAATTTTTTTTATGAAATAATAAATAATAACAATAATTTTGACCAAAACCCAAAGCGTTTCGACAATTTTTCCCGGTTTTAAGACCAGTTGAAATTTTGCACCCTAAATTTTGTCGGCGCGTGGAGCCTTAGGAAAGCATTTCCGACCCAGCATTGCCTATGTACTTCGAGTCGTCTTGTTGTCCTCTACCTCTCCTAGAAGTTTGTAACATCTTAGCTGAAACACCCTGTATATCAACATTTTATTATTTTTTCTTTAAAACTAATTAAGGTACTATAAAATCGATCCCTAAAGGTGTTTAAAACATCCTCGGAAATATTACAAAAATTTCATATCAAAAAATTAATTAAAACATAAAGAGTAGAATTTTAAAAATTTCCAAATTTTTTAAAAGAAATTAAATTTGTAAAATTGTCTGAATAATATGAGCAAAATTTTATCTCGTATCATTTTTTTTAAATAAACATTACATGAAATGCTAAAATGTAATTTTTAAATACATAAATAAAAAAATGCTCAAAGAGTGCTCAGTCCTTTTAAACACACACACACACACTACCTATTATCCTTTATTGTATATGTACAATGTTATGTTTAATTGTATTTGTTTAATCTTTAACAATTATTTAATTTTTTTTTTTTTAACTTTACACACTATTTCTTGGGTATATTTTCCCAAGTGTAAATTACTGCTTCTGTTAATTTCTTTAGATCCTTGCTTAAAAACTAGTTCCACTTATTAAGACTTTAAAGCCATAAAATAATTTCCATGCACCAGTTTGGGAAAACTGCCCACTGTGCATCGCACTGCTGAGCTACACGGTGGCTTTTGGCGACGGACCTCGTAATTTTGAAACATGATCAAGTGACGAGGACGACACCTGAGATGGCACTCTCCTCTCCTAACTTCTACACCACACCAATGGGAGGACATTTGAGCTCTCTATAGATTTCACGTGCATCGTGCCCCTACACGGCGGGTCTTTAGTGGTACTGGGCTCGAACTCATGACATGCCTGTCATGATCCAATACCTTGACCACTCGGCTATCGCAGCCTCAAAGAGAAACACGATTGTAAGAAATGTACACCGCATACGATGTTTAACAGTGAAATTTGTTAATGTTGTAGAGGAAATGAATGGAAAATAGTCATCATATAAGGACGCGTCCAGATCTCAAAGCAACGTGCAGTAGTACGGTTTTTGATTGCAGGAAGTGAATTTAATCCGGACATATATCTGCGAATAGGGAGCGTCTATGGCAGCTCTGTTTAAGTCGAAAGTCTTAAATGAGTTGGTGTAAAACTTTTCGGGAAGGACAGTAAACGATATCGGATCTCCACGACAATTTCCGCTCACACTCCTTCCGTGAAACCAAGGCAACTTTAAAAAATTCGTTGAGAAATATTAGAAAATCCACCGAAAAGTCCGGATTTATCATCCTTTGACTTCGAGGCCTTTAGACCAATGCTCCGCAACCTTTTTATCGCTGCGGGTCGGTCAACGTTTGATAATTTTATTGCGGCCCGCTGAGGGTGGAACACGTTGATTGTTTATATTTTAGATTGTTTTGACTTAACAATTTTAATTTAGTTACATTTAAATATGCCTTCAGAATAAAATACAGTTACACCCAAACTGAATAAAAGTGTTTTAACGTGGTACATAAAGTAATTTCCTTGGAAAGTTGCACCAATCCTAGAGAAATGCACCCCTTTAAATAAAATGGCAATAGTTTAATGTTATTTAGGCGGCCCGGCACCATTTAATCCACGGGCCGGTACCGGTCCGCGGACCGGGGGTTGCGAATCACTACTTTAGACCACTTAATACAGTATTACGTTTCTATTTGGGCGATGAAGTGAAAGAAACTAGGCAGCACTTCCTCAAGAATCAATCACGCTCTTTCTACAGTGAATACATGGACCTGCTGCCATAACGATGGGACCTGTGTTACAACCCCTCAGAGCGATTTCTTTTGATTTCCAATAAAATCAATTTTTTTTTAATTTTCTACTTTTCATTTGGACAACCCTAATATTATATTTCTAGGCAGTTAATAATTGTCTGTTTTTTTCTGCTTAAAACATAAGTCTATGTTTATTAAGGATGGCTAGAGGCAAAGTAGTCAGGATCGTGAACTCAAGGAGGCAAGTTATAATGCCACTAACGACGCGCTGCTTAGAACACGCTAAACCATTCGAGTTCTCACGTTGGCGTGGTCCGTATTTTGGGAAGTGAGAATACCAGCACAGTTGTCGTCCCTATCACTTAAGCATGATTCAAAAAGACAAAATTCGCCGACAATAACCCCCGTTTAGCTTTGAAATGTGTCGTTATTAAACAATCGTCTTAAAGAAGACAAAATTTTACATTATAATTATTATGTATATATAAATATATGTATGCCAGCTGCTATCCACACTTCGATGAATATTTTCCGATGTATGACTATATATTATTTTACAGTTATTGGTACGAGGGTAACTCTGAAATTTTTGAGATACGCGCACACAAGAAGTTATAAAATAAAATTAATGGTTTAGTATAAAAATGCAAAGTATTTTAACACCGGAGACGACTTTTTGCTGATTTACTTCAAGTTGTTTAGCGTAGAATAAATTTAAGAAAGAAGAGAAATTGGAGTTGACGCGTGAATATTATCATGCTATGATTTTCTATGATTTTAAAACTGGATTAAATCAAGAGGAATGCGTTCAACGGCTGCAATTAGCATTTGGTGCTGAATCTCCATGTCGTACTTCGATGATTTAAAGGATTTTGCAGTGGTCACAATTCTTTTCAGTATGAAGAACACACAGGAAGGTCACAGCCGGTCGTAATCCCGATAATGTGTCTGTCATACGAAAAGTGTTAATGGATGATAATCGCTGTACCTATCAAATAATACAGAAAGAACTTAACTATGGATCCGCAGCCATATACAAAATTATTCATGAAGAATTACATATGAAAAAATGTAGTTTGTCTTTGGGTTCCCATAATCTAACTGAGCTCCAAAAAGAGAAACGTGTCAGAATCAGTAAGAAAATCCCTTAAATTGCGAAATGATGGTGGACACCACGTCACTTCTAAAACTGTAATGGATAATGAAACGTACATGCCGTTTTATGACGTTCCAACCCGTCAAGGAAGCAAAGTATGGGTCTTTGAAGATGATCCCAAACCAACAATGGTGAAGAGCCAACGAACAATGAAAAAAATTAATGTATGCCGTTTTCTTCAGAAGTACGAGATTGATCAAAGCTATCAATTTGGAAGAACAGAAGCCAGTAACAGCAAACTGGTATACCACTAAATGTCTTCCAGAAATTCCCCAAGAAGTGAATATTAGGAGACTAATGCTTCACCATGACAGTTCATTTTCCAATACAGCCGGATTAACAGCTGAGTTTCTTAAGTAAAAACAAATTAAGTGATATAGCAACTACCTTATTTTCCGGATCTAGCTATGTGAGACTTTTGGTTATTTATTAATCTAAAAAAGAACTTACGTGGACGTCATTTTCATTCAGAAGAAGACATTGATGGGGCTATAAATGCGTTTTTTCATCGATTCCGAGAAATGAATGGTTTCAGGCATTTAATCTGTGGAAAATTCGTATACAAAAGTGCATTGATTCTGCAGGAGACTACTGTGAACACTCCTAAAATTTTGTAAGTATATCTTTAAAAACCTAAGAGTATCTCAAAAATTTCAAAGTGACCCTCGTATCTAAGTCCTAACGTTAAGCTTTCGAAAGTATTCAAAAACATGCTTAATACCCCCACCTCTTGATTTAAAAAAAAGATAGAGTTGAATTTCTAAGACGGAAGTATATTTTAGCTCCCTTTGTGAATCGAGATCTCGTGATTAGAGTGTAAGTGAAAATATGAGTTGTATATGTTGTTCTTTTTGTGAAACCACTTCCACTACGGTATCTTGGGACATCACATTTATTTATATAAATACGAAAATAATGATCGCGGATACTGCACACAGCAAGTCTGACCCAAAAGCACACAGCGACCGGTCAGCTCGTCAACCCCGTAGAAGGAATGCGTGGGAGTGAAGCGGGAAAAAAGGGCGCGTGGGCGGATCACTCAGTTATCCTTCCGCCAGAAAAAATAGTTCACTCGCTTCACCCCAACATCCCCCTCCTGCGAGTGATACATTTTTTTTCAAAAAATAAGAATATTATAGACATATACACAATATACATAAAATATAATAATAAACACAGTGACATAAAATCAAGAGAGTAATGCAATTTTTTGCATTGAATATTCCAACTTTTCTACATTCATGGCTTTCGTAAGGAAATATGCAATTAAAAATTCTGTTTGGACATATTCTAATTTAATTACAGTATGTTCAATTAAATCCTTTATAAAATGAAAACGTAAGTTCATATGCCTTGATTTATTTGAAGAACGGGTACCCTTAATCCACTGAATTGCTGCTTGGCTATCTGAATTTAAAGTTACAGTATTATTTATAAATTGTTCACATTTTAATTCAGTTAACAAATTTACAGTCCAAATTATATCTTTACAAATTTCAGAAATAGAAAATAACTCTGCTTCACATGTTGATAAATTAACACTCTTTTGTTTACGACATTTCCATAAAATTAATGAATTACCTAGTAAAACTACACCTCCAGAAAATGAATTTCCATTTTCTGCATTTCCCACAAATAGCATCTGAACTAGCATTTAAAATACCAAATTCATTTTCATAAAACAATTTTTTATCTTTTGAGCCCATCAAATATCTTAACACTCGTTTAGCCAAATTTATAATGTCTCTTCTCTGGATTATGATTAAATTGGGATAAATAAGACATTACAAAAGAAATATCAGGTCGAGTTCTATTAGCTAAATATAAAAGTTCAATTAATTCCTGATACATAGTAATATCAATAAATTCATTTGTAAAGGGAAAAATTTTGTCTTCCCCCTTCACAATTGGAGTTTTGACACTTTTACAATTTTCTAAATTATGTTTGACTAATAATGAATTAATGTAGTCACACTGGAATAAATAAATACCATTTTCACATTTTTCAATTTCCATGCCTAAAAACTTATTAGTTTTGTTTTCAACCACTTCAAATACATTTTTAATCTTACTAACAATATCTTCATACATTTTATCATTGTTACAAAAAATAGCTAAATCATCTACATACATACATAATATAAGAACATTTTGATTAACAGATTTAATAAAAACACAATTATCAGAAGCTAATTGCCTTAAACCAAAATTTTCTAATTCACCCTTTATTTTCATATACCAGTTTCTACCAGACTGTGGCAAACCATAAATACTCTTTTTCAATTTACAAACTTTATCATCTCTCCTATTAATTTTTCATAACCAGGAGGGGTAACACATACACCGTCTCCTCTAAATCACCATATAAGTATGCAGTTTTTACATCAAAGAAATTAACATTTAACTTTAATTTAGCTGCAAGTGCAATTAACAATCGAAAAGATTCAATATTTACAAATGGTGAATACGACTCTGAATAATCTATGTTTTTAATTTGATTAAAACCAGCTGATACAAGCCTTGCTTTGTATTTTATATTTTTCCCAGCATCATCTTGTTTTAAGCTATATACCCATTTAGTTTTTATTAATTTTGATTTCACGGGTTTTTGTACAATTTCCCAAATTTTATGTTTATCTAACGAATTTAATTCCTACTCCATTGCTAATTTCCAATTTTTCGAATCAGCACTATTTTCTGCCTCAAAATAAGAGTTTGGTACATTATTCACCAAATGGACAGACATCAGCTTAGATTTTAGTCTTTCCGATCTTCTAACAGGGATTTGATTTTGCACATCATTCAATTCAAGTACCGGAATTTGGATTCTGCCTGTCCGAGGTGATGACGTGGTCTGAAGGGGAATTGAGTTATCATTCTCAATTGCTCCAGGTCCATTATTTATATCAAAATTATACAACACCCCCATCTCTGTATTTTGATTCATTTCGTTTCTTTCTCTTTTTAAATATTCATTAAATTTAACTGATCTCTTTTCAATTACTTTTTGATTTTTAATATCATAAATTCGATATCCCCTCCTTTCTCTAGCATATCCTAGCATAATTCCACGTCTTCCTGGAACTTCAAATTTATTTCTCAATACTTTCGGAACGTGAAAATAGGCCACACAGCCAAATTTTTTCAGATAATTTAATTTTGGTTTATTACCTGTCCAAATTTCTAATGGGATTTTTTCTTTCCCTTTTCGTGGTGTAATATTAGATACTTGAGTACTACAATTAATAGCTTCAGCCCAAAATTTTAAAGGAAGTTTACTTTCATATAATAAAGATCTAGATCTTTCTAGAAGAACACGGTTGGCTCTTTCTGCCTTGCCATTTGATTCACTATTGTATGGAATAGTTTTTTCATGAAATATTCCTGAATTAGCCAGGTAAGTATCTAGTTGTTCATTTACAAATTCTAACCCATTATCAGTTCTTATCTTTTTAATCCTTTTATCAGTTAAATTTTCATATTTGGCTTTAAATTGAGAAAATCTATCAAACACTTTATATTTATTTTTTAAGAAATAAGTAAAGTACATGCCAGAAAAATCATCTACAATTACCATAAAATATTTTGCACCACCATGCGATTCGATATTAATTGGACCACACAGGTCGGTATGGAGCAACTCAAGAATTTGTGAGCTTTGATATATATCAATACTATGATGAGTTTTTCTGGTTACCTTACTTATATCACAAGTTTCACATGTGAAATTATTTACATTATCAATATCAATATAATCTTTCATTTTAAGCATATATTTACAATTTAAATGACATATATATATATATATAACCTGTTATGCCAAATTTCATAATTATTAGTAGATTGGTCAGAAATAAAACACTCAGAATTATACATAGGTTCTAATTTAATTTCTAATCTACCATTATTTTTAAATGCTTTAGTTATTAACTTATCATTTTTATCATATATCAATACACAATTATTTTCTGATTTAATCTTACAACCTTTATCCATTAACCATGTTACAGACAGTAAATTACATCTTAATTGAGGAAGATAACTGACATCAGTAATTGTTAGATTAATAGAATTGCAATGTTTTGTACTCACAGTTTTAGCTGAAACGTTTCCAGTTCCTTGGCTCATCATTTTAGAATTTTTATCGGCTAAGTAAATGTCCATCACTTCTGGACTAATATTTTTGAACCACACAGATTCTTTAGCCATATGACAGGATGCACCACTATCCAGAATCCAGATATTGTCACAAAGTTTTTCTTCTCGATGGGAAGCTGTAAATACGTGTCCATTTCTAGACGAATTGTTTCTTTGGCTTGTACTTGGAGAGTGTGTGTGTTCTTGTTTCTATAATAACAGTCCTTATCTAGATGATTTGATTTTCTGCAAATATAACACAGTCTCGTTTGCTTTTCATTTTTTCTCTCTCTTACAATAAAATGCATCAGAATTAATTTCATTCATGCGAGTTTTAATTGGCAAGTTTAAAGTTGCTTCTTTTCCCCTTAAAATTTGTAATATTTCGTCCATGCTTTTTCCTCTTAGCGTTTTCAGAATATCGCGCACTTTGGAGAATTTTCCATTTAATCCTCTAACGGTATGGTAGACCAATTCCCTCAGCGACACGTCCAGTTCAAGGGAGAGACACTTAGTCGAAATTCCCCGCGCTCTTGCAATATAATCTGCTACAGTTTCTCCCTTTTTCATTCTGACGTTTTTGAGTTCATTGCCCGCGTCAATTTTCGGTCTTCGCCTTCGCCGATGTAAGTAGCTCTAATTTTATCCCACAGCACTTTCGCGTTGTCTTCCGCCGCGAACTGTAAGGCTTGCTCATCTGCGAGCGATAACTTAATGTATGCTATTGCATCTGAGTTTTTCGTAATCCAGTCCATTTCATCTTTACGGGTAAGGTCTTCAGGTTTTTCGCCCAAGACCAGAGAGTCTAATCTCTTTAAGCTAAGGGTAGCTTTCATCTTAAGCTCCCAAATAAAATAGTTCGTTCCGTTTAAATCGGGAATAGTTATCTTATCCATTGTAGGTAGAAAGGTTTAAACGTTCACAAAGTCAACTAACTCATCACACAGATTAACCACGGACTGCTACCACTTGTTCTTTTTGTGAAATCACTTCCACTACGGTATCTTGGGACATCACATTTATTTATATAAATACGAAAATAATGATCGCGGATACTGCACACAGTAAGTCTGACCCAAAAGCACACAGCGACCGGTCAGCTCGTCAACCCCGTAGAAAGAATGCGTGGGAGTGAAGCGGGAAAAAAGAGCGCGGGGGCGGATCACTCAGTTATCCTACCGCCAGAAAAAATAGTTCACTCGCTTCACCCCAACAGTATGTATAGTCACTATTCTCTTTCTATGTGGATCTAGCTATAGGGGACACTGGTGTGCAAAACTTAAGCACCAATGTGAATTGTTAGCAGATAGCCATGAAACTGCAGAAAAAGGGTTATTGCAATCAGTACAATGAGCACTCAATTCAGTAGTAAAGTGATGCGTATGCAAATATCAGTAACAAAATGTCATAGGCGACGTGAGTGTACGCAGAACTGATGAGGAGAAGGCTCGCAGCTCAAGACTACAATAAAAGAAGAATGGAGGCGCAATTATTGACATTCACTGCAAGTGAGCTCTTTCGTGAAATTTGGCTTCTAGAAATCACCTGCTAAATAACACGTAGAAAAATTATCGGAAAGCTGCAGGAGGAGCATTGTTTGTTCAGTGTAGCTGAAAAGTTTGAAATAAAAAAAAGTATCTTTTCGCGCTTGTGAAACCTTCCAAACCCTCAGTACCACGGTTAGAAAGGTGGCCCTCCTAGGAGAGCAACTGCAGTGGGTGACCAATATATCGTCCTGCAGGTGAATGGAGGCCCATACCAGTTAGCAAGCACCATTACTCAGCAACTGTGCAAAGAAACAGGGCGACAAGTATCACAGTTTATTGGGGACAGATGCCTTTACAAAATGGTCTATTCGCCCGCCATCCTGAACGTTGCATCCTTTTGAAAGTTAGACATCGGTGTCACCCTTTAGAGTGGTGTAAGGAGCACAAAAACTAGACATCTAATCAATGGAGTCGTGTCCTCTTTACAGATGAAAGTCGGGTTTTTTTGCCGCAAGCGATTCTCAAAGCCAGTTGATTTGGAGAGAGATTGAGACATGGTTTCACCCCAGCAATATCGTGAAAAGAGACCTTTACGGTGAGAGATTCTGAAGTTACCATCTAGGGAGGCATTATGCTGAACGGGCAAACTGAGCTCCACATTTTCGACAGCAGTTCTGGAACTGGAGATCGCTATTGTAAGGAGGGGATCCTTCTCCATGTGCGTCTATTCCACGGTGCTATTGGACCAGACTTCATTTTAATGGATGAAAACGCACGATCATACAGGACTGTTGATATTCAACAGCTTCTGTAAAGTGAAGATATCACTCGAATGGATTGGCCAGCGTTCTCCCCCGATTTAAATCTCATAGAACATAGGTGGGATGTTTCGCGGAGATGCCTTTCGGCACGATTACATTCTTCAGGAAACACCAACAACTGAAACAAATGCTATTGAGGAATGGGCATTCTTATCTCAAGAACTGTTGGGCAATCTAGTGCCGAGTATGGAAAGGCGGTGTGAAGCAACCATTGCACTAAAGGGAGGGCATAATCCGTACTAAGGAACATTTGCTTGTTGTTCTTTCAGACAGGACAGACAGTCCTGTGTAACGATACTATAATTTTTTGGTGATGTAGGATGGGTTGAAGTAAGACATTAAATATCCAAGCTTGTTCAGAATGTTTTTACTTTTAGTTAAAATGATGTTCCACAAATAAAAGAGTAAATGGACTTTAACGTTGGTTCTTGCCAGATAAAACATATGAGATGCATTGTAACACGATGTTCTACAGAAAAGACAAACAATATGGAATGATCATAAGTGTTGCCAAATAACAACAAAGAAATTAACAATTGAATTGGTTCACTTTATGTAGCCACAAGTTCAGTAAAGCTTTTTTTGTTCCATATTATGTGCATCGTATTGTTTTGTGCAACTATGCTTTCGTCATCGTTTGTACAAAATGCTATCTCTCATTTCTAAATTTTATGTCTCTCAGGTAATTTCTCGAGGAGTTAAGCAACAGGTATTTTATTTGCTATAAGTTTTACACACCAGTGTATATTTAGTTAAATAATGTTATGATCATCTTACCATAGGTTAACAAAATCACAGTTGTGGTTAATCACAAGATGACCAAACTGGTTTTTTTTATAGGAAACTATATAAAGATGATTAAAATGTTCGAGTTCTTGTAGAAAATGTTGAAAAAATTGGTAAATCACACTATTCAACAGACTTTGATAAACGCTTGATCATCGGTTATGGAAAACTGAGGTGGAACCATTTTTGAAATCGTCGCTTTCGGGAACTGTTCGAGTGATATTGTAGTGTTTGTGTACGTTTTCAATTTTTTTTATTGCACTTAAAATAGCTGTTTGATGTAATATAGCCCAATCTGCCTCCAGCGCCATGAAAGCGAAATTAATTCACTCCATTATAGTAACAGCTGTTTAAATTATAATTTTAAAATTAAGGTAAATTCTTTCAGAGAGAGCTAACATAAACATTGTGTTGCATCAACACACAAGATTAACAAATTAATTTTCATGCCTGTGTTCCCGCTGGAATAAGTAAACATTTGTCGTAAAAATTATCGTTGAGCTTATAATTCGTAAAAATTATAAGTAAACATTTGTCGTACGCCAGTGGATAATATCTTTGTCGTTGAAACAAATGAAGTTACCATTGAAGCGTTAGAATAAAACTACATTTAAAAATTAAATTGCATGACGAAACAAAAATGATATATTATGTTTTTAGTTTAGATTGTTTAAAAAAATTTTCAAATATATTTTTAGAAATAGCGCCAAATAATGCAGAAATTTAAAACAGACGTGAGATTAGTACTTTTATTTCCTGTTGAAGGTCCTCCATCTTGATCTTCTTAAAAGGCAAATACACCACAACCAGTTTTGATATAGATTTAAATTATTTTCCATTCCCTTAATCATTATTTACTTTTCCTTGTTACTTTACAAATATATCAATTTAAGGATAATTTAATAGTTTGTTCTAGTTCTAAATTTCTTATTTTGAAATGGTTTTTATCCCATTTTTGAATTCTATTTCCCTTGAGAGCACACGTTCATTTACGAAAGCTTTTTATGCAAATATACAAAAATCTGAAGTGAACTGCATTTACTATTTCAACGTATAACAAAGTTTTTCAGTACAGTTAAAAGTAGAGTTTATATATTGAATTATGCGATTTTTTTAATGAAAAATAATTACCAAAAACTATCACATCTTCATGCGGATTTAATGTGAAATATATTACTCAAAAAGTCATGCTACACTCGACAACACAAACGCAATTGCTTGATATCGACTCAAAGAGAAAACCATTAAGAGGTCTCAGGGGTGCTAACTTTGTCTCGAGGGGTTAAAATATAAACAATTTTCAAACAGGTATAATTCTTTTAAATTTAAATTAAATAGTTCGAATAATTTACACATTATTTACAAAGAATTATGACTTCAAAAATGTACAAAATGTTTGAAATATAATCATAATTTTAAAAATTAAAAGCACATGAAAATATGCAATAAATATTAAATAATTTTTGTTTTGCGCACGCTATTTTCTAAAATAATAACCTCTGATGTATAAAACTTTATAGAATTATAAAATATATCATACTCCTTAAGCTCTACATCATTTAAGAATAATATATTTTTCATATTTCAAAATATTTGAAAAATATTGAAATTTTTTTAAAAAAAATTGAGAAAATGTAATTCTTTTATTTTTTAAAAAATAAAATTTATTATTCTACTAATGTAAAATTACTACAGTGTAATAAGGATACATTTAACTTTATAAATCAACTTATATAGCTAGTAATTAAAGCTACTATTTTAGAAATTAGCCTACGCAACGTAAAACTTAATTAATATTTCTTATAGAAATGTTTCTTAATTTCATATGCTTATAATTTTTTAAATTATGATTATATTTTTAACATTTTATGCTTTTCTGAAGCCCCCTTTCTGTGTGTAATAATGTGTAAAAGATTCGAATTATTTGATTTTAATATTTCAAAGAGTTATACATATATTTGAATACTGTTTACATTTTCAGCCCTCTGGAGAATGTTAACACCCCTGAGACACCTTCAGGTGAATCAAAAAATATGCTAGATTCAATCCAGCAGAGAAATCACAAAGATAATTACACGATTGAGAACAGGCCACTTCGGTAGCAAGAAAATACATGTGGACAATACAAGGACATATGTAAAATGTACAAACTGTTCTGAGGAAGAACTCTCTCCAAACCACATTTTCAATTGTCCTGCAATACTGTCATCACTCCAGAACATCGGGAGAATACCCATTTGAGATCGATCTCTACATAGAGAATATAGAGAAGCTCTCTGTGTGTGTGTGTGTGTGGCCAAAGCCATCATTAGCAGTCACGGATCCATTTGACTTTCTGTACACGACACCAACCCCCAACCATGTGAAATATATTGGCTAAAAATTAGGGCAATATCTAGCTTCAAGGATTTTGGTCGAACCTCGAATTTTTATTATTATTATTTATTGAGTTGTGAAAAGATTCTGTCACTTCAAAAGAGTCTGGAAAATAATTTTTTTTTAAAAAAAGAAATTTTATTTTTATATTTCACACACACACAATCTTATTTTTTTTTTCATTTTTGGAGTACCTTTGTTTTTATGAGGGTTGGCATTCTTCTTACGAACATTTTAGTTCATGAAGTCATAGGGAAATAAAATTCACACAAAGGGGGAAAAACTTATCGTTTTTATTTTGTTTTGTGGGAGTTGTATTTTAACTAGATTCTTGAACTACAATAATGATACATATAAAAACCGACACTACAAAAAGCGCATGTTCTATATTTAGTTTTTCCCTTAAAAAAATTCTATTCTCTATTTTATACATATTATATTCATGTCAAAAATTAAAGTCACAAACATGTTTTTCGAAATAAATCTGAATTACCTCCAGCAAAACTAAGAGAATTTGTATTTTATATATTTTGAAGAATGGGTAGTACAATATCAACTTTCGGCATAGGAAAGGAAATTGTTTAGCGTCAATTTTGTGCAGAGCTACTGATTGAGACCGTTTAAGCATATGAGATTTTTGCTTGTAGTTTTGTGAATATTGCATTCGCAAAAACAATTTAGCGTATTTGCAGTTTGCGCTTGTGGAAGAATGGGCTTTGTTCCCACAAATATTTATTTACACCCCCATAAACAGTATGGCAGCTCGTTGTGAGACTTGTATACCGGTGCACAGTGTTTACATTCCATAGACAGATACTTTTTCCATGTTGAATCTTTATCTCTGATTTATGATTCCATACTTTTTGATATGCCCTGTACCTTAATTCAAAATTAAAATCTTTTCCATGTTGTTATGTTTCTATATTCTTTCTCGCGTTGTAATGTGTTTTTGTGGCAAATTTCTTTGTGGCAACACAGTAAATAGTTCATCAGTTTTCACAAATTTTTTGTTTGTTACCTTAATTTTGGACAAGAATGTATTTGTGGTATACAGAATTCTGGGAATAACTAATAACTAAAATACTAAGTAATAGTTTTTTCTTCGGAAAATGGTCTTAATTAGCTATTCACAAAGAGTGGTTTATTCTTCGAACTGCAAAGAAACAGCGCAAAAAGATTGCTTTCCGTAAATGTTCAAAGAAAAAAGAACACAGGAAAAGAGAATTGCAATAGCGTGCATAAAAGAAATGGAATCTTAGCTACTAAGCAATCAAAATCAAACAATAGACCTAGTAACTTTGTAACAATTAAATACACGCTTTGAAGGCAATTATGCTATTTTTACAATTCCTGGGTATTCTGGTCTTAGCTCAGCATGCGATTTAATCGACTAAGTAATGTTTAGAATACATTTGAGAATTAAAAAAAGTAGCAAAGAATTAAAAGTGCTTATTTCATTAAGCATATCTTTTTTTCCTTCCCCTTGTGTTTCAGATTCTTTTTAAAGGAATCGTAAAACAACTTTATGGTTACATACTTTGGAATTTTACAATAGTAAACTTTACAAAGTAGGTTGTACTATAAAATAGAAAAATATCAATCTCTAAGCAATGGTACTAATTCATGCACATTTCTTGTACAACATCAAATAAAATACAGTGATAAGAGACTGATTCAGCGTTATTGATCAAGTCTAGCGGTTTAATATTTGCCGTATTTATTCAAATCGAGAAAGCACTTTTTTCCAATGTCAATGCTACTGAAAATTGGGTTTGGCTTAGAATTGAAGGGGAAAAATTTTGTTTGATCGAAGAAATTGTTCATGATGCAAGTAATTACAGGTTCATGTTTGTATTAAAAAGTTTTTAATACAGGTAAAATAATTTAATTAATCACCTCTTATTGGTCCTCATTTTAATATTTTTTTTTAATTTCGTAAATTTCGGATATCTATAAACCATTTTACACTATTTTTTCACAAAAAAACGATAGATAGAATAGATGGTGTCTTGGACTCGAATAAATACGGTATTAAATTCAAGCGGATTCTAACTCTTTTATTTCATTCGCGAAATCAATGTATATGTATATATATATATATATAAAGCAAATGATACATTTTAAAATGGATTTAACATTCAATGGTCTAACAACATGTGACGTCATAGTCTCATGATCATACGTGTTTCCAGCCAATCAGTTCATGCAGTTCACTGATGTCAACTTTTATTTTTTGCGGATCATTTTAAAAACTACATAAAATTATATTAAAAAGTATTGTAAATAAGTATAAAAGTATCATGCCATGATATAAAAGCATTATATTAAAAAGTATTGTTCGAAATAAATATAAAAATATCATGCTTTTATATAAAAATATAATATTTAAAAGCATTGTTGTAAGTAATAATAATGCACATATGTAAATAAAAAAAGGAACATGATTTAAAAGTAGACGCATAATCCAAGATTTTTTTTTAATTTTGTAAAACTTTTTAAAGAATCTTATTATTTGAACATCTTGGTCCAGTTACCAAATTTCACCTAACTTTAAACAGCAGGTACAAACCTAATGTGAGTATTTAATTCAGTGAAGAACACATGTAATTGCATTCATCAAGGGACTTCAGTCTATTAATGGCTGAACAACTAATTTTGAGAAAAAATTACGTTGATGTATTTATTTTATTTTTACAGAAATGTATTATCAGGGAGGAAAACTCTTTACCATAGCTTAGATCCCATAATGCTATCTTTTCCTACAGTTAAAGAATTAGAACCCAAAATCAGACATTTGTTTCTGATAGAAAATATAGATCTAAAATATTACATTATAAATTTGTTATCCTATAGAGACCAGCATAAATTATTATTCCAGATCTTATCTAAATTGATTTATTTTTAGTTTAAAATGTGTTAAGTATTTCGTCTATTGTACCCTAACACTAAATTATGTTTCATTTTACACATTAATGAGAAAAACTGTTTATTAATGGAATATTTTCAAAAATCTTTAAAAATTCAGCATTTCAAATAGATGTGAAAATTATAAAGTTTTGAATTGTGTGTGTTATGAAAACTGAGATGATTTTCTGCCTTAAACACGTATATCTCGAGCTCCGGTCATATTTATTTGGCAAAGGCCCATACTTCTTAATGCACTCAAAACACTGAATGAGTGACTTTGAGTGAGGGAGGGAATGAGTGAGTGATGAGTGATTTTGAGTGAGTGAATGAGGGACACATTGAGTGAGTGAGGGACTTTGAATGAATGAGGGACTTTGAGTGGGTGAGTGATTTTGAGTGAGGGAATAATTAAGAGTAAGTGAGTGTGTGTGTGCGTTATTCTTTTGATCTCGAAATATGGCAGGAAATTTCCTACTGAGAGATATTCATATGATTACTCATTTTGACAATCCCATTGAATGCTTCATTTCTGAAAATTAACAACACGAAATAATTCTCTTATGCTATTATTTAAGTATTTAGTTCCAGAAAAAAATGCTCCATAGCCCTTTGTTTATTGCTCTAGATATCGTTCCAACAAAAATCCATGGTTATAGCACCGAAAAGAATGACAAGAAAATTCCATCTTTTTCCCAGACAAACATCAAAAGAAAATTTCTCTAACTGGCAGGAAAGAAAAGATTTTAAACTTTTTTCCCTTCCCTAACGCATCACAAACTTTAGATCTCTATAATTGATCGCCCGTCCAAAGTCAGATGGAATTATATTTCGTAGCCGCTGTAAGCGTTCCTTAACCCCTGGAGCCTGCAGACATATGGTTGAAGAAATTGATTGCTTTCCAGCTTCCAAGCGTGTTCCTGAAACGAAGGGCGAGGTCGTCTTTTATGCACGCTAAAGAAATGGGGATAACGGCTACATTTAATTGTCTACAAAAAGAACTCTTGTCTTCACTATTGGACGAAATAATTTCTGTCAAGAATTTTGTGAATGATGTCAGATTGGTTGTAACTTCATTTTCTTTGTTAATAGTTGTCTACGAGGGAACGGAACCATAGTGCGATGTGTCACTTTTTTTTCTCGGTGGAAACGTCTTTTTATATGGCTGTGAAATCAATATTCATTTTTATTAAACCAAACTCTTTGCTTATTTATTTTTACTAGGGATTTTCTTCATAAAATATTAGTGGGTTCTCACGCATGTTTTCCTTCAACTAATTCTTGGAGTTTCTGTATGAAAAAAGGGGACTGATATGGGAACTTTTCCTTGGGAAGGGACCATTATATATATATATATATACATATATATATATATATATATATATATATATATATATATATATATATATATATAAGAGAGTATTGCTATTTTAACTATAATATTAACTATTTAAAAAGATCTGAAAAATAAATAGGGAGAGACACCTGAAAATTCCATGAAGTGTTATTGTATGCTAGTAAAGCAAATCGTGAAGATTTGATGTTGTTTTTTACTAATACCACTTGTCTGACGATGTCAGATAGAGATTCACGAAATCCCTCGCAGCTAAGGATTAGATCTACACCTGTCGTTATCCGTAGCTTTGAACATCATACAGGGGACAGTGAAGGTTTTGCAGTTATTGATAATCTCACAGCTACAAACTAACTAAGAAAATTTCCTGATTGGGTCCTCGAGTGCGGAGGGGGGTAGATCCTTACTCTTTGTATAGACAATTGAGGCTCTTTAGGTTTCTGCCTCAATGCAAAATTTTAAAAATAATTATATGTACTAAAAAATTATTGTTCTCATTTCTCTTTTTCTAAATAATTATTTATTGGAAAAAATATACATGTACTTGTACATACATATAAATTTAAACATTTGACTAATTTAGGAAAGTTTTACTTCTGTATTTTCCATTAACAAAGATTATTGGGAATCAGTGCAAGTATAACTTAATTCTAAAGCACTAAATGTCATAACTTAATTTTAAAGCACTAAAAATACAATTTATTGCCCCACTTATAGTACTATTGGTGCGGAAATGTTTTCATAAACTTTGAAAGTTTATTACCCAATATCGTGATATTTTGACAATGGTTGCTCCTGCATCAAACCCGTAAATAAAAATATATTCAATAACTCCCGAGTTTCGATGAAATAAAAAACGTTGTGTTTGGGAAAAAAACTTTATTTAAATATAATAAAAAATGTATTAATTTTAGCTTATAACAGTCTTGACCCCTTCTACACACGTATATGCATAAAAATGGCTTTTTGATACCTTAGTTATCTTGTTTCCCTTTCAATTGGCTCTTCTTTCTCGAAAATTTGCAAAACCTTGCATTTGTATATCCTTAAAGTTCAGCTTCGGGGAAGCTTTAAAGAAAAGCTCTTTATTTTTGGTTAAGTAAACCGCTAAACGTGTATAACCAAAATATTTTTTTAAACTTTGATTTTAATGACTAAAATATATGTATTAAAACTTCTATCACATCTGAATTTACTACTGGTCCAATGCAATCTATGAATTTTATTCCGTCATAAGTATCATTTTAAGGTATAAACTACATATGATATCATTAGATCATGGTTAAGAATTACGATAATATTTGTATAGTTTGTAGTACAAAATCAATGCAAATCAGCCAAGAAAAAACACTTTTGAGTTTAAATTGAAAAAAGATGATCGTTATAGAAGAAGAAAAAAAAATATTGATGAAAATTGCGTGCATAAGCCTTTTTTACTCAAATGTTTTTCGGCATGTAGAAGATTTTTTTAATTAATAACACATGAGAAAAACTAAGTAGATTTTATTTAAAACCTCTACTCTCTCTATGTTAATAATATTCCAAAATGATGCTTCTTTCAAATTATACTATTATTTATTGATGGTGCATAAATTTGTTTTTGAAAGTATTTCACACATTGATGAAACTTTTACTTCGATGAAACAAAGTCACGATAAGAATAACATAAGAACTAATTTAATTTAATTCCTAGAAATTTCATGTTGTAAAAGAAAGAGAGAGTATTGTACTTCCAGCAGAAATAACTCTATTTTTTTAATTTGTAGGGACTGCTGATTTCGAATGAAATAATTTGTTTTACAAAATACCAAACGATTTTTGAAGAAGACTACGAACAATTTTTAATAACATTTGTTTTGATGGAGAATTCGTTAAAAAAAAAATTCAGTGAACGATTAAATTCTTCTCAACAAATATGAAATGTTATGAAATTAATTCTAAAATAATTATAAAGAAATTAATGTATTTATAAAAACTAGGGTTTTTTTTACCTCTAGCGTATGTAGTAAATTTACTTTAAGTGTTAATTGTAAAAAACAAAGAACACGCAAAATATAAGATGGCTCAATTTTTTTTTCTTACTATTACGTCAGAAATCTATGTTGTCAAAAAAAGCTATAATATCATGAATTCGAGATTCTACAAAAAAAATGATTGGTTTTTAATATATTTCTAAAAAAATAAAGTTTTTTTTTATTCCTTTAAGCTATTTTGAGCTTAAAGATGAAAACCACAGCCTAACTAACCTCTAAAACTTTATTTTTTAGAGTAATTAAATCTTAAGCATGTTTTTTTTTACCAAACCAAATTAAACGAAAGGGAAAAAAGTCAAGTTAAGGTGGAAGAAAACTATCTTTAAAAAAAGTTTCATAATTTTTTAGTATCAATAAAAAATAAATATTTATATGAACATTATTCTTACTATATGGCATTTTTAAAATATTTTTTTTTCTGAAAGCGTTTTTTTTTTTTTTAGTTTCATAATGTTATAATTCAGTGCTTCTCAAACTTTCAGTATTTGTGAACCAATTTTCAATCATAATTTTCATTTTGCCCCCCTCCATACGATAACAATGTATTGAATTCAATAATAATATACTTTGACGTAAAGCTACGCAATAAGACTTAAATTATAAACCTTACAAATTATTAAGATAAATATTAAATTTTGTATATAATTTTATGACATGTCCATGGGGATCACTGGTAATTATTAAACTTGTTCTTAACTTTGAATTGTTAAATTAACTATCAAACACATTGTGCGGTACTGATACATTTATAAGTGTATTATATTAGTGCAATTGTATATTTTCCTTCTTATATGTCGTAAGGTATTTTGTTTAGCTTCCTTTCAGTAAATTAGTAATTTTTAAAAATAATCTTTTGTTTTTGACTTTTTGATATGGTTGCATCCCCTATACAAGGTTATCAGCCCTCCCCCCAAAAGAGGGTGTTCCTTACAGTTAGAGAAACGCTGTAATCAATTTCTCAATTAACATCCTAAGTTCCCACTAATCACTAACTTTAATCCTTATTTTGCTTAGCAGCGCGATGAACGTTTTTATAACTATTAAAAACATGTATACCGTTTCTTTTTTTTTTAACAATTGTATAATTTCTGTTGTTATCCGCTCTTATCTCGAATTAATGTCACATTCGAACTCCATCGACTTGACCCTCTCAGTTTTGAGCCGTGGTCAAGAGACAATGAAAACATTTGAATTTTTAATCCATCCTCTACATCACAAAAAGGGAAAATTTTACGCCTTAATATTAAATTTTTTTAACATGCTTTATTTTATTCCGCTTCACAGTTGCCTAGGATTTATAATTACGAACTCGTGGCCGGAATATCGCGGGTTCGAGTCCGAGTTTCCCGCCGTGTATAGGTTACTGATGCTCGTTAGCTCTGCCGATGCCCAATTTCCTCCCGTTGGTGTCATGTAATAGTTAGGAGAGAGGGTGCCAGCTCAGGTGTCGTCCTCGTCGCTTGACCCAGATTCAAAATTACGAGGTCCATCGCATTTGACCTCGTGTTGCTTTATAGTGCAATCTAACTCTCTGTTTGGAACTGAGTGATGGATTGTTTATGAAAATCACACTTTAAAACTACACGAGAACTATTAGTGACGAACTTCATAGTTTTAAGCCATGATCTAGTAACGGAGACGAAATCTGAGCTGGTCAACGCAAACGGGAATCTTCTAAAACTCGACAGGTTCAACGTATATCAGTCCATCGACACTTCGGATGTCTATCGGACTCAAACGCACGCCACAGTGAGTGAATGTTAAGGTCGCACTATTCAGCTATTAGAGCGCTTTTGTCGACGGACCTCTTACTTATGAACCATGGTCAAGTGACGAGGACCACACCTGAGCTGGCATCTCCCTCTCCTAACTACCACACCACACCAACGAGAGGACGTTTGAGCTCTCGACTGATTTAATGGGAATCGCTTCCCTACACGGTGGGTCTTCAGTGGTACTGGGCTCGAACTCATGACACACCAGCCACGAGTCCGTTACCTTGACCACTAGGCTACCGCGACCACGCCACACTTTGGAGAAAACAGTACTCGGAACTTTGATGCGACTCTGAGAAAACGTCGCTAGAAACTTGTGACTAACCACTTAACTATTACTGCCCAAACAATCAACCGCATTCATAAAAAATATCAGGGCCGCGGCAACCTAGTGGTCAAGGTTTTGGATCGTGGCTGACGTACCATGAATTCGAGCCCAGTACCATTGAAGACCCGCCGTGTATGGGAGTGATGCACGTTAAATCTGTCGGGAGCTCAAACGTCCTCATGTTGGTGTGGTGTGGTAGGAGAGCGGGTTGCCAACTCAGAGGTTTCGTCCTCGTCACTTGACCATGGTTCAAAATTTCGAGATCCGTCGCCAAAAGTCCTCGTGTAGCTAAACAGCTCGACGTTAATATTCACTCACTCGTAAAAATTGTCATTTGAAATTTCTGACCTATCGAAATGTTAAAATAAATTGCTAATGTAAAGCAAAATTCCTATAATTTCTTTTCTTGGTGCCTTTAATTTTAAATAACAAGCCATTCGCTGGGATTTTCATGATGCTGTAGGAGTATATACTATTTTTTGAGGTTCTTGATATATAAGTCCTAGTATTAAGCTTTCTAATTCACTGAAATACATTCTTATAGTCCCCATCTATTTATCTAATAAGGGTATGACTTGAATTTCTAAAACGAAAGCATAATAATCTCTTACGCTCTCACAAGCCCCTTTGAAGTTGATTTTCGTCAACCTATTCTTAGTGGATGTCTACTCAACAAAAGGAACATGGAACATACCTGTGCCACATTTCAGATTTACATATATAACAGTTCAAAAACTGAAATTTTTTTTTCTCTGTAGCGTTCCGTAGTCCCGCAACCTTCTCAACCACGGGAGGGGATTTTTGAAGAACCTTTTTTTCAGCAGATTTCTAAACAAAAGGAATATGCCAGCCAAATTTCAGATGACCCATTTTGAATAATCCTACACGGTGTAAGCTACATGTATATGAGGATCACATAAAATAGTTAATTATAAAAAGGGATTTTACATAGGAAAAAAACTTATCACCATTTGAAACGGTTATAAGGATAATTGTAAGAGCATTTTGACTAAAAATGAAGTTAAAGATATGAAATTGAAAAACTATCTAGGATGAAACTAAGTTTTAAATAAACTAAGTTTAAATTCAAGTTATATTTGATATCCTTAGGTTATCCTTAATATAGGTTAGTTTAAAGAATTTTTTCACATGAGTCCTACCTGCATCCCGACTGCTAAATACTTTAGAAAGAAACTTTGTCGACGAGTAAAAAAAATATAAAAGTTTGTTGCGACTCACCATTATCTTTTAAACTTTTTATACACCAGAGAACACCACACATCTATAACTACAATAACTACTTGAAAAAATACAGCATTGTGTGCATCCATTATATTTGACTAAAAGCATAACACTTTGCGCATTTCTTTAATGAGAAAAATATAATTTATTATTGAAAAAATATAACTAACATATATATAATTCACAAAAAACAATATATTTTTCGTCTATTTAAAACATTTCAAAGTCCCTTTTAAAAAATTTAATTAGAGTATATTTAGATTTTTTTATATGCCAATGGGGTATACAATCTCAAATTACTAAATATTAAAGATGCGTGCATTGACAAAAAAATATCAATCGGAAATTCTGCATTACAACTCACCACGTCCCCGTAATTTACTTCTATCCAAAAAAAGCAATACCTTACATATTTCTCCAAACACCCCCTCAGGTACTCCAAACATCCCCTAATCACTCTCAATGATACATCTCTCTCTAAATCTACATCTTTTCCTCACAAATGGCGCTATAAAATCCAACGCACCAAGACCCCCAATCCTCCGTCGGTGGTAAACATACATTTACAACGTTCGAAAGATAGGTGGAGGGGGGTTAAATTCTCTCGACACACATTCCCTATTTCCATGCAAATAAAAAGCCACCGAACGTTCAAAATGGATCCTAACTCATTAGATGTCGACCCCAACTCGAGCATTGACCGTTGAAGACCCTCTTTTGGAACATCGCCAATTGCCTCTCCGCTGTCTGAGCCCCAGTACGTGTGGACGCCCCGGTTGGGTATTGACGTTTATGGCTGGATGAAGGAAATCCGGAAATTTTGGGATTTGATTCGAAAGAAGGGGTTCTCGTTTGGTAGCGAGAGTTGTTCTTTGTTTATGTAACGTACTCGTCAAAAGTTGTAGAAAGTTAAATGTGGTATTAAGTCCGGAATCCAGAGCGACTTTTTAGAACTAAGATTTCTCCTGATTTGGGATTTTTTATAGTTATATTATTATAATTAAACACAATACAGTGAAATTAATTGCAAATGAAAGTTGTATCACATGTCTCCTTTTTAATCATTATGTAATAATTTTAAAAAATCGTTCAGAATCTAATATTAATCATTGTTCCCAAATTATGATTAATAAGAATGGGTGCATTGACAATGAAGTAAATAAAATTTCGGGGAACATTTTTCTAAAACGTTTTATGAAATAGACATAAAAAAAAAATTTCTAAAACGTTTTATGAATTGGCATAAAAAAGTTTAACTCAATTCCTACTTAGGAAAGAAAATTTTTATTTTAGTCACTTTTCATTAAACAATTACGATTAATATAAATATATATATATATATATATATATATATATATATACATAGGACAGAATCACAATATTAAATGGCAAAATTGAAAGCGTTTTCATTGTAATTTTCCATTTTCTTTTCGTGGCCGCGGTAGCCGAGTGGTATAAGTATCGGATCGTGGCTTGCCTGGTCACGAGTTTGAACCCAGTACCACTAAAGACCCGCCGTGTAGAGCAGCGATGCACGCTAAATCTGTCAAGAGCTGAAACGTCCTCCCATTGGTGTGGTAGTTAGGAGAGGGGGTGTCAGCTCAGGTGTTGTCCACGTCACTTGACCATGGTTCAAAATTACGTGGTCCGTCACCAAAGGCCCTCGTGTAGCTGAACAGTGCGACGTTAATATTCAATCAAGCAAATCCATTTTCTTTTCTATATAGGGTGTTGGACTATTGTTTTTGTTTGTTACTATTCATTAGTTAAATTTAATCAATCAAATAAAATAGTATAGTAAAAAAGAAACCACATTCTCAGAAATTAGGCCACCCCAAGTGGGATTCGAACCCATGACTTTTGGATTAGAAGTCCAAAGAGCTACCCATTGCGCTAAAGGAACACAACGAACGATTTTCCTTTTCATATATGGTGTTGGACAATTATTCTTGATTGTTACTAATTATTCATTAATTAAATAGAATTAATGAATTAATATTTGAAAAAACTGAATTGACGTCAAGTGCCTATCACTACACGTTTTAAAAAAATGTATGTGAACTTGAGAGGATGAATAAAAAGTATATATTTTATTAACGACTGAAAATTTGAACAAGATATACATATAGGGAAAAGTGTGAACTATAATAGTAGGAATAGAAAAAAAATGTGGGAATATTTAATTAAGTAAATATTCTCATTTAGTTTTTATTGCATGCTGATAATAAAAATCAAACAGATGCTATTTATCATGCTACATATTTACGATTAGAAATCTAAGCCAAAATTGTCACTTAAATTTCTGACAAATTTCATTGTGAAATTTAGCATATAGTTTCACCATGTGTGTGAATTAGTTTAATAGTTTATTAAACAAAAATAATATTTTTGAAAAATCATTTTAATCAGTTTTTTTGGAGTATTTATTGTAAGATAGAGAGAAAGTTAAAAGAACTGTGTTTTGCTCACAGTAAGGTTCAAAATAAATTCTACTTTAGCCGTTAATAAGTATGAGGTAACCATCACAGAATGTGAAAGAGTAATTTTCTAAAAATATCACTAATTATATAAATTAAAATACAAATTTTACACAATTTTACATAAAATACAAAATTTAGTAATGTATTATGTATATTCGATCATGCATCGAAGTCTGTGTAGAATTATGTAAAATAAACTGTATACAAGATGAATATGTTTTTATTTAACAAATTAAATTAAATTTTGAAATTAAATTTTAAAAAAAGATATACATTCATTACAGCTCGATATTCACATGCGAAAAAAAATTATTCAAATTTATGTATTTGGGTAATATTAATTTCAAATGAAACATTCATATTAACCAGTTGACAGTAGAATCCCCGTTTGAGAAAGCGCAACTGTGTGAATCACGGAAATTGAGCGATGACGAATATACTCGCCAATCTCAGAGTAGGTGTCGCTCTTAAAATATTGGATCAAAAAATTGGTTTATTTTATAAGGATACCAATTTTTTTTATTACTAATTCTTATTTATTTGGTTAAGATACACATATATTACATACATATTACTCAAAAAAGCAAGAAAAATTAAATACATTTAAGGTATCCGGCTACGTTTGGAACCGTGATTTTAAAAAAGAGCATAAGTGGATGATTTTCATGATATTTAATGTCACTTAGATTAAAATACATGCATAAAAGTGTTTCAAGGACACATGACAAAAAATTATTTAAATACAATATTTCGGCAAAAAACCAACTAAGAATAAACTTTTTTTCAAAATGTTCTCCTTTTGTGAAAAATGCTTCTATTATAATAATATTTTTCCTGTAGATAGCTCACAGACCTCTGTACAGAGGCTCAACAATGATTTTTGAAAAATTTACATTATTTACAGAGTTACGTCAAATTGAAATGATTATCGGCGTTTTTTCTTAAAATTTCTCCCCTCTGTTGCCGTAAAAATGGATATAAACCCACTTCTAAGTTATATATTTCAAAAATTCTATTTGAACCTCTGTACAGAGGTCTGAGCTATATACTAGCGAAATATTATTATAATAGAAGCATTTTTCACAAAAGGAAAATATTTGAAAATGGGTCATTCTATTTTCATTTTTTGTCAAAATATTGTACTTAAATAATTTTTTATTGTAATACTATTCTTAAAACAATTTTATATACATTTTCTAATCTAAGTGACACTAAATATCAAATATTATCCATTTATACGCTTTTGCAAAATCACGGTTCCGAACGTATTCGGATACCTTAAAAAGGTAACAATTTAAATTCTTCTTGTGAAGTGGCATTCATTAAAATAGGGTATTATACATAATGGGAGTTTTACAAATAGATTTTAATGAGCAAAAAATTCGATACACGAGCTTATATGTTGTTTTAGCCGATGCATACGGGGACACATGAGTTCGTCTAAAATTATTCATATTTCTCATTCATTTGTTTTAACTCCTGCATCAAAATATCCTATGCATCTTAAAATTTAAGAATATGTTTTTTCCGTCAAAAACTACAATTTAAATAACCAAAGGTCACTATTTTTTGCCCATGATGAGTATATTCGTCATGACACCAAATCCTACAACTTCTCCATGACGAGTATACTCGTCAATAACAGTTAACTGGTTTATAATATGTGGTGCTTTTTACGTCAGATACTTTTCTAATATTATATTTCCAAAATAATAATAGAAGAACGGAAACATTTTTTTGCTATCAAGTCATTACATTTTACAAAAAAAATATGTATATCCTTAAGATAAGTTTCTTTTAATAAAAATGAATAATCATGCCAAATTATGTTGATTTTTATTCATTTATGTTAATTACCCCACATTAATAAACCAGTAGCAGCTCATTTTGTTTAATGTACACTAGTATGCTAAATAGAACAATTACAAATTAGGCTATTTGTGCAACAAAAGTTCTTCATTGGGCGCTTGTGGGCGGCGTGTAATGAGCTTGAACCCTAGTGCCACTGAAGATTTGCGGAAGCTCGGAGAGAGGGGGGCCAACTCAGGTATCGTCTTCGTCACTTGACTGTGGTTCAAAATTACGAGGTCCGTCACCAATAGTCCTCGTGTTACATTCTAGTGTGACGTTTATAAGCACTCACTGGCGAAGGAACTTTTAGTACTAAACCGTAACCATATGACGAAGATTTAGTGAACGAGTAATTTTCTAGCTTCCACACTTGAAAGGCACTAATACTTGAAGAGCCATATAAATTGAACGTGATACAGACCCTGTTATTCCCCACGGAGAACGTTTTTAAAAAGTGGGATTCGAATCTATACTTTTTGGTTTTAGGTTACTGTTTTCAGGTAAAATTTCAGATTTTATAACAGACTTTCGAAAGGACATTGATTGTTGTTGAGTGCTAAATACAATTAATCCGAGCAAAAGTCGGAGAAAGTATTTTTTACCTTTGCACACCTAGAACACTTCCCGGGAGCTGATATCATTTTTAGTGTGGTACCATATAGGAGGTACCAATAGCCTTAAGTACTTTTGTCACACCCAGTTTTCTCCTCAGAGCGAGGTACCTAAGGTCTAATGATGTGAACGTGTTCTAACAATTTAATTCTGCTGCGAGAACCCAATCCAAAGAGGCACTCAATGGATATTTTACATGCCGCATAATCATACAATATGGAAGCTGTCGAATTTCTGCATCATGAAAATCCAACGACTTGGGCCGGAGACCAACACGCAAACTTGGGCGTTGATGGCCAGCGCCAAATCAACTACGCACCCAGCCGGCTAAGTAAAAAACTAAAACTTGCAATTAAGTAAAACTTAAACTTTTAACAATTTATGAATCATACAATGTTTTCAGCTCTATGATACCTTAGCTGACACACCAAAAGAGTTAAATGCATTTCTCTCATTTAAATTGTGGCCGCGGTACCCTCACGGATATGGTCACGAACTCGTGGCCGGAGTGTCGGTGGTTAGAGTCCTGGTTCCAGTAGAGATCTGCCATGTATACTGGAGGGTCGATGCCCTTTAAATCTGTCAAGGTTCAAGGTCCTCCCTTTGGTGTGGTGTGGTGAGTATTAGAGGTTGTGGCCTGCTCAGATATCGACTTTATCCATGGACTAAGGTTTAAATTCCGAGATCCGTCACCAATATAGCCCCCGTTCAGGTTTTTATGTGACGTAAATAACAGTATCCGAGCAATTCTATTTATGGAACTCAAAAGAAAAGCTCCAACTCGAATTAATACATGTTATATATCCCGATTTAATTCTTTTTTGCCATTTTTCTCTTTTTAAAACATGTTTTTAAAAGCAGAAAAAACTCAAAGTAGCAGAAACAATTAAAGTAATAATGAAAAACCGCACCGAGAAATTTAATTCAAATACTGAACTCTTAAAAGTAAAAAAACATTTCAAAAATCAACTCTCCTAACGCGTTTCAGAAAATAATTAGATTTATTCCCCCTTTAAAATGTATTATACATGTCAAAAAATTCCACGATCCTAGAGTTATCCGGATAAGGGTAAAAAAAATCCAATTTATAGCTGCCAAAAACTCTGAGATCACTAAAACCGCAAAATACGATTCTCAAAATCAAGTTCTTCAAAAAAAGTTGCTATAAAGTTTCCCCTCCTTATTTTTTTACGTCATTCCTTTTCTCCTGCTCCTTGACTCCTTCCCATTCGGTAAGAAATAATAAAAGAATTCAATCAGGAGTCTGCAGAAAAATTGGAAAGGAAGCCGGCCAGTAAAAATCGACTACAATTTTTCCAACACCTTTCACTGCATCGGGAGAGAAGGAAATATTTTTTTATATATCTTTGGGGCTTTCATTTTCTGTGGGTTGTGTCTTTTGTTTCTTTTGTCACGTCGAGGACTATTTCTTGTCAGGTCCGAAAAAATGCAGTTTTTGTTATTTTTTTCAAAAAAATTTTATATTCGAATGGATAAATAAAAAATGATAGATTTCGTTTGATGTTATGCTCGTAGGGATTATGATTGGCTTATATATTTTACGTTCCTATCATTATTATTATTGTAGCAATTTTTTCAAAGCACCTGAATTCAGTTACGATTTAACGAACTTGCATAGAATGATCTGTTTTATTTGTATGCAATCGTGTCACAAACATAATACAGACAAATAAAAATTATATACCAATGCATTAACAAGGTATCATTAGACTGTCTTCTTACTGAACAGAAAACTTTAAATTAGAGAAAATTATAATAAAGCGTGTGTGTCAGACAGAGCGAAAGTGTGTGTGCTTGCAAAAGCCTATTCTATTTTACAAATTGTCACATCTCTCTATCGTTATATCTCTAAATAAATAATGAAAGAAAGTTCATGAACTCTAAAAATCTTGTGAATTGTACCAATGCATATTTTTATAAATTTATATTAATCAAATAAAATGAGTTGAATACTTCAAGAGAAATAATTTTGGAAGTTTACATTTGATATTTAAAATGTTTATATCCATGAATCAATATTATGTAAAAAATAGGGGTATTGATACCAAAATAATGCCATCTGGTTACAATAAAGTGTTAAAATGTAAATATGTTTCGGAAAAGCTCCCATGTTATGTTTATTTTGTTAAATTTCCTGTTTTTTCCGAAAAGGAGCCCTGGTGAATATTTTGAAACTATTTTTTTTCTCGAAATTCCGGGAGCGCCTCTTGCCCATATACAAAATTTCATTGCATTCTGTTCTACCGTTTACGCCGTAGGATGCCGTTTATTGGGGAAATTTAATTATAACCAACAAATAAAGTTTAAATAATGTTTAAGAATTTAAGAAAGTTGAAAACGTTCCAATACAATTTGTTTAGGTACTCACACGCTACAATGTCATTCATCTATATATATAAAGGAGAAAAGTGACTCACACACGCATCAAGAGATCTCAAGAACTATTACACTTACAGACTTGAAATTTGACAATAATGTTTCTCTTATTGGATAGAGATCCGATTAGAACGGGTTTTGAAAAAATCGAACCCCCAAGGGGGTCGTGGGAATGTTATGGACAAAAGTTTGACCATCTGACGTAGAAATTTGAAATTAGGCAAACAGGTTTATTTCCTTGAGTTCCTTACAGGATTCTTACCACTAAGAACGTATTTTTCGGATATCGGTTTCCAAGGGAAGGGGAAATGTAAAGGCGTTATAGGCAAAAATTTCCGAAGGAAATCAGGTAATAAGGTATCTGAATATAAGATTCAATCGATAAAGCAATTATCACACAGACACGCAAATTTAGGGGAGGGGGAGGGGAAATAAATTTTTTGCTCTTGTCAAAGGAATAGACAGAATTTCTCTTACGAATGGTAGAGTCATATTTTATAAATCACAAATAGAAAGTAGCACTTTAAAAAAATTAACTTTTGGGGAAATCCTAATTCCAAAGATTCTTCTTAAATATGCCATCGGCACATGTATACAATTTGAAATTTTTATATTGGAGATTTAAGGCTAAAAAGGAGGCATATATTTCTTTAATCGATTAGTTATAAATTATTTACCTTTCTTCATAGGCTACATTCTTAAATGTTATAAATAAATGTTCTAAAATATTTTTATACAAGACGCCCTAATAATCAATACATTTTTAACTTGACAAAAATAATATAAAATAATACAAAACGTACATTTTCTTAAGTACACTGATTCTGTTCGTTTATAAAAAAAATCTTGGATAATACATTTTTAAAGGCTCAACATGGAAAAGTTTTTGAAGAATGAAAGATCATTCGTTTGTTTTTAGAAATAATATGCAGCATTAAATTCATACAAAGGCAGGACTAGTTTCAAGCAAGTTGTAAGACGAATTCATATAAACAAAAATTAGTATTCCCTTAGAAGAATTTCATGTATTGCTGTTCTGTAAAATAAACTTTTACAAGCGAAGTAAGTAAGTATATATTCGTAATATTACATGCGTAAGTTTTTTTTCTATTTTAAAAAGCATTTTTAAAAGGTTGTTGTTTATTTTTTATAGAAAGAACATTTGTGTGTGAATGTACGCAAATAAATCATTATTTGGGTAAAACAGAATTCATAACATAAATGAAAAACACAACTGAGGTACGACAGTTATTTCGTTGATGAATGATTGATACATTGTGTGACTACGAGAAAGAAATATATAATCTAAAAAAAATTATTATAATTTAAAATATTATGATTCATTTTTTTATTTAAAACATTTATAACCCAGTGCACTACATAGTATCACACGGGGGCTTACACCGAAGTAAGCGTGAAGTACACATCACAAAGAAGAGAAAGATTACAACACAAACATCCATGTCTTATCCGGGATTCCAGCCCAGCCACTACAGCACCGTAGTCAACGTCACTAACCACTATACCGGATGGGTGGAGTTATAATTCATTTGATTAATAAATATTCTAAAAAAATTATTTATCTTCTTTATAAAATGTAAAAGCATGTTTTTTCCTTGTAACTTTTTAAACAATTCCCTACGTTTTATCTATGTAACAAACATTAGCTTTAGGGGCGTAAAAACACAGTGCACGAAGTTTCTTTAATTATATCTTTACTAGATATTATCTGCTCACTTCACTGGTAGTGAAGACTCTCGATTTGAAAAAGACAGGGGTTGAACTTTCAAAACAGAAGTATATGTACCATTTATGTTTCTTCCCCCTACCTCGCAGTCGATTTCCGCATAATCAGTATTTTCTAAATTATCTTCTTACTAAGAGAAGTATGTTTGCCAAAATCCAAGACTGTAGATCTAATTGTATAAAAACGGGAATTATTTTTATCTTGAATACCTCTGGTATCCACTCACAAAACCCTTGGGAGACGATTGATGGGAAACCCGTTATTAACGGATCTCTATTGAACAAAAGAAACATGCTCACCGAAATTCAAGTTTTTACGTCTAATAAGGCAGAAACGGGAATTTTTTTATCTATTACACCCCGCATTTGGAAACCGAAAACAACACTCCAACATGTATATAAAGTTAATTAACCAACATGGGAAACTATTGTTTCCTAAAGCTGTCACTCATTAGAACAGTAAAGTAGGGTTAAGCTTGGTTTATAGGATTCCAACCTTCCCCTTCAGTAGAAAATTTATATATAATAGTGTAAGAAAAATAAATCATACTTTATGTATATATATATATATATATTATAAAAAATAAATAGAAACATAAATATAACTTACCAGACAAAGAATAGAAATACTATGGATTGAAAAACCAAGAAGAACATACCAAAATATAATTAAATACATAAAAAAAAGTCAATTGATCAAAATGGAAAAGTATATTTTCTAAAGCTATCAATGTATTCATATCAAGCATTTCCCTTCTTATAAATTAATATCAATTTTAAAAAAAAAGATGCGTTGTTTTTTGTGATACAAGTTCGCACAGAACGAATTTATTTCAAAACTCTAAGCCCTTTCAACACTAAAGTTACGAATACGCATACGTTTATTAATAGTATGATCAAGAAATAGAGACACCCGGCTAATAAATGTCATTCCAGCCAAAACGCTGTATTAATTTTCGTCACCATTACCCTTCAATCCCACGGAGATCGAAAAGCACTGATTTAGAGATTAAGTTTGATGAGAAGAGAGAAAACTTTTATCTCGCCTTTCAATTCCCCGATTATCTCTATATCAACAGACGCACCTCCCGTATTATTACTCTCTTGAAAGGTACAGTCGATAAATCAGTACTTTTTTTTTATCTATAACCTCCACAGAAACTACAAACGGGAGTTTATCACATGAGCTATTTGTGCTCAAAAAAATTTCCCAAACTACACTTCCAGTACAGAAAGATCGTAATCTGTTTGCTGGGAGAAGAAAAAAACTACCCTTTGTTCTGGACTGATTTTTGTATTTCAAGGGGGAAAGAAAAGGAAAGGTTTGGAATTGTTCCTTTTTTCTTTGAGACTTTTTAATCCATTGTATTAATGCTTCCAATACAGAACGTATATAATGAGGGATATATCATATTTTGAAAACTTAAGGTATCCGACTACGTTCGGACCGTGATTTTGCAAAAACGCATAAATAAATAATTTTCATGATATTTAGTGTCACTTAGATTAAAATATATGCATAAAATTATTTTAAACATTTTGACAAAAAAAATTATTTAAATACAATATTTTGGCAAAAAATTAACTTAGAATAATCTTTTTTCCAAATATTCTCCTTTTGTGAAAAATGCTTCTATTAGAATAACATTTTGCCTGTATATAGCTCAGACCTCTGCGCAGAGACTCAACAAGAATTTTTGAAATATATAACTTAGAAGTGGGTTTATTCATATTTTACGACAACAGAGGGGAGCAATTTTTTAAGAAAAAAATCACCAATAATTATTTCAAAGGGTGGTAACTCTGAAAATAATGTGAATTTTTTTCAGAAATTCTAATCCAGCTTCTGTAGAGAGGTCTGAGCTATATACAGGTATAATATTATTATAATTACTTTTATTACTTTTTGTCAAAATGTCATTAAAACAATTTTATGCATGTATTCTAATTTGAGTAACACTAAATATCAGAAAAATTACCCATTTATGCGCTTTTTTAAAATCACGGTTCCGAACGTAGTTGGATACCTTAATCTAATTCAAAACTATTTTTTCGGAAGCAGGATTTAAATGTCACTCGCAGTTTCGATTTTGTTGTGTGTACCTTTTAAACACTGATTTTGGTGAAAATATCTATTATTTACTTTTAGTTTGGTATTAAAAATCAATATTTTATCTTTCGTAACACGGGCGGATTTTGACCAATATTTTATATAGAAGCCAGGTTACAACTGTTATAATATTACTTGGATTTACAAGTTTCGGGGCAATCAGAAGTGTACTTTCGGTGTTGTTTTTACAAACTGAATTTTTTAGCATATCGCGAGAACCTCATAATTTTATCTTTCAGTTAACCCAAAACTTAACATGTATATTTTTTAAATGTTTTGACGAAGAATGTGATTTACAATTTTTTTTGTTTTTACAAAGAATGATTGAGATTTTATAGATTGATTTAATTCTTTTACATTGCTACAAAGGGGAAACTATGGCGACTTCTATATAAAATTGATTTCATTTTTTAAACTATGAAACTATTATGTGCCGGGTAAGAGTAATATTATGAATAAAGTTGTTCGCACCTGCTAGATACAATAATATTCTTAATTATTTTATCTGCAAAATATCAATATATGTATTTCATTTTAGGTGTGTTAAAAAGCCATAATTCTTACTCTTCTTTATAAATTGCAATTTTGACAACAAACATTTCATGTTTCAAAATATTTTTGGAATTTTAAGGCCTATATAGTAAAATTGGAAAATACGCATTTGAAGACAAAATATAAGTCATTTCCAAAATTCATTGCCGAATATGTACTGGTACATTTGGGGATGCAAACTGATAACTGATATGATCGGACCCCAATTTAACGAATTAATCGAGACCGAGCATTTTGTTCGTTAATTTGGGGTTATTCATTGTATCTATGTCCAAATGAAATACAAATTTTTTGCCCTTAACTTTTTGAAAATTCTATAAGCAACCACGCAAAAAATATCCACTGTTGAAAATAACACATTTTTTTATTCAACAGCTAAAGATACTATTAGTGAATGATTATTCCCCAGTTAATTAAAAACTTTAAAATACTGACTAATAAATGTTTGACAATCTTTTTGATGTTTGATAATCTTTTGACATGAATTTTGCATTCAAATCGCTATTCGTTGGCTCCATCAAATCAACAGTTTCCTCAATTTTTATTGCTCAAATAAGCAGCCCTGTCGTCAAATGTGTATCATAATCATCAAATTCTAAAAGTATCCCCTGCATTTTGGATTGGGTACTTTCCTGTCTTACTTAAAACTCACACGAGAGATTACACTCACGAGTCCTGTAAAGTCTAATTATGGTCTGTTGAAATTTGTCCCTTTCTCGTTGAAATTTGCAACAAACAAGGAAAGTATTTTTCTGTTTAAAACAAAAAAGATATGTCATTTGAAAAAAAAACTTCGTTTTTCTAATACAAACTAATATTAAAAAAATTCCAGCTGTTAAAATAATTCGTTAATTATTATTTAAATATGGGTTTTTTGCCTTCATTATAATCGGGAAAAGAGAAAAATTCTTTAAATACAGGTTTGTTAAATCGGGATCCAATTGTATATCTCTCTTATCTCCTCATATCACATATTTCCGTATTATTAAACCTGCGTAAGTAAAAAAGCCGTGAATTAAAGTATAGATAATAAACAAAATCTCATACATAATTATAACAGAATCAAACATCATACAAAGAGAAAACATGCCTTTCATTTGAATTAACAGATCCCATTTATTGATTTTCAAATATAAAATTTCGAAGTGTATGCTTAAGCAAAAAGTACATATGCATGACACATACACAATTATATTTAACTATTGTATTTTGATATTTTATTCACACACACACATATGATTATCCCCGGAACTGTTATCTAAATTTTAATCGCTTAACTCTAACAGTAATCTTTCAATTACAAATTATAGAATACATTTATTATAAGAAGCAAAAAAAATAATATATGTAAAAAACATTTAGTGACTTTTTTGTTAGATTTCATCAAAATAACAATAAATAGGCTGCAATAGTGCTACTGTGGGTTAAAGTATGTTGTAAAAAAAGGTCGAAAAATTTTGTTCAAAAACACAAGATTACCAGAATATGTCTTGAAATTGTGAACCACACCATCAAGCAACGAGAACGACTTTCCGACTGTGTGTTTCATTTCCCTCAATTCCTCCCAAACCTCCAAATACATCAAAATCCTTTGAGTTTATTGAAACATAGCTATTTTTTGCCAGACAGTTAAAAATCTAAACTAAAATATTTTATTGATGAAACTAAATAGATAAACGTATTGTGTTGAGAACTAATTATATGGAAAATAATATATTAGAAGAATCATTAAAACTATCTATATGGTGAACACATTATTGAATATTACAGTGGTGGTAAAAAGTCCTGGATACACTCCTTTTTTGCCTAATTTTTGAATTTGACTTCATTTTTCCATTTGTAATTATCGCGCTATCTTAACTATTGTTATCGTTTCTAATGGACTTTTTTATTCTGATTTCAAATCTGTTTGTAGATTTTATATAAAATAAACAGGTTTATTGATATTTTAGAAAAACCATGATAAGACAATAAAAGGTTAATGTAGTGTAAGAAGTCATTGTTTATTCAATTAGTAAAGTACTCCATTATTCAAACAATTAAAGAGCATCAGTGCTAAAGGGTTGAAAACAGAAGGCGAAGCATGTTTTAGTGTATTTAAAGCAGTTTTGTGATGTAATTTGAAGTGCGTGGGGGGGATAGTATCGGAATTATGGGTAAATTTTTGTGTTTCTGCTATATAATGAAAGATACTACTTTTGAAGGAAGGATGTAATTCTATGCACCAAATTGTTATTGAAATATCATGTGGTCTTTCTACTGTCGTGAGAGTGTTAAAAAGATTTTATGAAACCATTTCTATTTCGAACATGAAGCAGTATGGACGACCAAGAAAAACAACTTTACTGGAATACAGGATATTTCACAGGATTTCACTTTCAAACAGAAAGCTTAATTCACTTCAAATTTTAAAATAATTGATTTTGACATCGAACGGCAACGTGTGCCTAAGAACTGTGAGAGGAAGACTGCTGAAAATTGAATTACGAGGCTTCAAAGCTCGCCATAACCCATTTCTTAATTATGGGTGCAGATAAATAATCATCCATCATGTATTGTTAAAGACTTAGAAAAGGTAATATTTGATAATGAATGTCAGTTTTGTGTTATAGGTATAAAAAAATGGTGCCTGTGTAAAACAACACACTCATAAATAATTCAGTTCTCAGTGTCTGAAGCAAACAATAAGGCACCTGATGAAAGTAATGATATGAGATTACGTGTTTTCTCGTGTAGTTGTAAGACTTCAGATCGAAGAACAGAGAAAACTAAGGAATACTACAAAATAATTTAAAATACTACAAAATGAATTGTTACGAACAGTGAGAGATATTTTTGGAAATCAGTCATGGATTTTTTTCAGAATTTCTCCATGTCACCGTGTAAAAGTAGCCCAAAAATGGTTTAAAGAAAATACTTTGAATAAAATGACCTAGAGAAGACCATTTTAGATCTTAATCTGATAGAGAACCTATGGCATAACATTAGTAAGGATATCCGAAAGAAAAACCTTCAAATAAACGTAAGTTAACTGAAGTTTTAATATTTTCTTTTAACTGTGCAGTCACTAATGAACTTTTTGTAAAATTGGTGCATGTAATTAAAGCAAACAACTGAACATACAATAATGATGTTCAAACATGCAACATTCATTTAATTTTTAAAGGCCATGTGTGTTAAATGGACTGCGTTTGTAAGGGGTGGTGTTATACTACCACGTATATTATGATTTTCTAAATTGTGGTATTTTGTGCATATACAATACATTCTTGTGTTCAGGCATTTGTAATGTAAAAAATACTAGTCAGATTAAAAAACTAGTAACAAATTTGAAATTAGCATAAAAAATACATTAGAATCAATAACAACATTTAAGATTGTATAATAATTTTATAAAGGAAAATTACATCAAAACGAAAGTAAGTCAACAAAATGAAATTGCCACCACTGTACATAATAAAGTATACACAGTTATTTCTGTTAAATATGTTGTGGACAGAAGATCTGGTAAACAAAGCTTCAAATCAGAGTAATAATGCTGAATAACTTTTTCATGCAGTATGTGAATATTATTTACACAAAGCAGAATATTTATTATCTTTTCTCTCGCTTCATAATAGAATAATAAATCTCAACGAAATAATAATTCTCGAACTCATTTAACTCAAAATTTATTCTAAACAAGTTTCAAAATAACGAAAACTACTCTAAAATATAGAAAGTTCTGTTTTTCAAAACTTCTCAGCTATTAATAAAGTAATGTTCTATATATTAGTCGAAATATCTATAGGCGTTGCCAGAATACTTTCAACAAAACTTTCTCAGTGAAGCATGGAATTCCATTAATATTTCGTTTGAATTCCACGTTATACTCCGAAGTAGGAGTAAAAAAGGACTTTCTGGGCAAAGCACTATTATGTGAAAGATATTTTAGTTGATAAAATATATGGAGAATTAAAGAAACTATATTTATTCAAAACTTTTTTTTTCTTTTTCAAAGTATGCAATCTTCGAATATTTATATCTAAAATTAAAATAAACTTGTATATGTGTGTCAACTTTTCCTAACTATTTTATGAAATGTTTATTAGATTCCATACAGTTTGTGAGAAATTTATTTCGCTTTCAAAGTAGGAACTAGTTCTGTAATCAAAATATATATTGCAAAAAAGCATATTACGAAATTAGAGAAGTTTTGGCAGATGAAAAAAGAAAAAAAAAGAAACAGTATCGTTTTTTTTATTTGAAATTTACTAAGACATTGCTTATATTTACCAGAAACCCTCTTAAGCTACAATCAAAAATACTTCACTTAATTCTTTTAATTATGTATACTTGCCTTAATCTTAAAAATAAAACTAAATATTTGTGTATTTGTTTGGGCCGTAAATACAAATTCTCCACCGTTTATCGCATTGTTCCAAAATTTTCCAATGAGCTTTACTGATGTTTCAAAGGAACCGCAAGCACAATTTTTCAAATTGTCTTAAAGAATTTTTGTAAACACCGCCTTACTTAAAGAAAAGACTGTGCGTATATGAGTGAGGTCTCATCAAATGCCGTGATGCGAAGTCAATAGTAAAAACCCGTTACCAATTATGCTTAGAAAAGAATTACTGCATTTGGCAACATCTTTTGATTTGACTACGCTTAAAAACAAATAAAGCGGAAACCAACTTCCAAGGTGGGAGAGAGAGATATAAAAATTCTTTTTTAAACTATTACACTTACAGACTTGAAATCCGGTCAGCATATATATTTTGTGGAGTATAAATCTGATATGAACGAGTTTTTAGAGAAATTGCCTTCAAGGGAATGCGGAATTGTATAGATAAAAATCCTCGTTTTTCAACTACTAGACCAATAAACTTGAATTTTGCCAAGCATGTTTCTTTTGTTGAATAGAGATTTGCTAATATCGGGTTTTGCGGATTTCAATTCTAGAGGGATTGGGTTGAGTGGGCGTTATAGAAAATATGGTCCTAGACACAGACCGACTCGAGCGACTACCACCTTTCAAGTGAATAATGATTAATGATGCTCTATGGTTGTAGACCTAAGTGTAGACACGGACAATGGACATAATATAATGCACTTTTTTCAGTTGGAAAATAGTTCTAAATTCCCAGTTTTTTGTAATAAAAAGTTCAGGAATAGCGAGACGATGCCCCCTTTTCGAAGCCCAATTCCCCATGGGCCCAATCCACCCACGCCTTAAGATGTCCCTGATTACAATAACTGTCAGGAATAGCCCTTGTGTTGCTGTATAGTATGACGTTAATAAACACTCACACTCACTTAACAATACAGCACGTTTGTAATGAGCAATACTGGAGTAGAATAAAAGAAAATGTAAGTATTTTTAAAAAATGAGACTAAAAGATGATTATTAGTATTTTTCTAGACACTCGGACTTTTTAACTATTGAACAAACAACTTCCCTTTTGACAAATCTAAAAATTGCTTAGAAATAGACATTTTTTTATTATTATTGAAAACAATTATAAAATCCCCGTACACCATAAGGTATCACACGGGGCTCATAGACGTAAGTATTAATCACACATTACATAGGAAAGAAGGGAAAAAATTAATGTTTCGAAGGATTACAAATATTTACAACAAATCTGGTGGAAAGAAATTTCTGAAAATTTGGAAACCAATTTATAACAAGTCCCTTGAAAGCCAGTATTCGTATCTATCTCTCTCTGACATAGTTGGAACACAGAAAGAGCATATGTATTCTCTATATTTTCCTCGCCACCAATATTAATATCAGAGGAAGATGACGGAGCTATATAAATTAAATTTGTTCAAGTAGTTTTTAAAGTTACCATGACCAGTTAGAAATTAGGTTATTTTGTAATTGGTATAAAAATGATGGCATGACAGCCTCTTATTGATGGTTGGAAAATATTTCTTTATTAAGTTCCATTTTTTTGAAACGAGGTATTCTTGGTTCCAAGACTTCAACATTATTTCTTTAGTAATCTTGTAAAATGATTTGGGAATATTAAGGGCAAAAATAGACCTTATTGAAACAGATTTATAATAGAGTTCATTCCTCTAAAATATGAAACACAGATTTCATATTTATTAATCTATGTATCAACTATTGAACTCATTTTACACTAAAAATATCTTAATTTGGATCATCAGTTCCGACACCAGCGCCCCACCAAAATGTATCTTAATACTTAGCAAAAGCGACGATATAGGAAACCACCTATCATTTTCTCAGCCATCCTAATCGGTCTATATTTAGATATATCTATCAGCCCTCCGATCTAAATTATTCCCAAATATCCGCCATCTATTCATTGGCTTCTTAATGAGCTGCACTCATTAACGACACTTCTTCCCACCTTAAACAAATGACGAACTAAATGAACACATCATCCTTTGCTATCGCTGCCGTTATCTGAGGAGGCCTCTTTTGAAATTGACGTTAATCCGAATGAATGGCCAATGGACGCGCAGACCAACACTTACATAACCGGGGGTTATTAATTAAAGGAATATCTATAATCCTAATGGCCGGGAGGAAGTTTGTTGCCCGGCATTCTCAGCAGGGTTGCGCCAAAAGGGATAAGTTTGACGATGAAGTATTGGCGGGATTTGGTAGATTTTGTTGGTTGTTCCTTATGCGTGAGAGAGGATTATATAGTAATTTTTGTTTTTGTGGTTGTGGTTTAGTTTTAGATATAGATGGATTATTGTCTCTAATTTGTTGGGATTATTTGTTTGTGGTGGCTTTAGATTTGGCGCTGAAATAGGATGATGGTTTGAGAGCTTGTCTCGTTATTAATTATGCGACTATTTTTTTCTTTCCTTAAACAATGTTAATATAGCGAAAAAAGATATAAATTATTACAATAAAGTAACTGTATATTTATACACAGAAATTGAGAGAGTTTTATTAATGTCGCACCATAAAGAAACAAGAGAGAGAGAAGACGACACCTGACTTCAAACTACCCCACCAACGGGAGGACATTGAGCCCCTCTACAGATTTCACGTTCTTCAACCCTTTCTACACGGTGAGTCTTCAGTGGCATTATATAGGATTCGAATCCACGAACACTCCAGATTTATCCACAGAATAATGAAAACAATTTGATTCCTCCCTTTGACACTTTGAATATTACTGATCTGTGTAATTAACTGCCCTTTTTATATGACTCATTTATTTATTTTCGTAATTTGCAATACTAGGTGCCTAAAATTATTCTTGGGACAATTTTTGGATATATGTTACCAGCAAAGTTTGAAATCCGGCAACAATGATATGTATACAATGCCTAGGCATTGTATAGAATGCCTAAAACTAGCCGGCAATGTATGAAATTATTCTTATTTCACACATTGCCAAGGTATTCTATACAATACCTAATTAGAAACTGGCAAAGTATGAAATACATCTCCGATTCGTTTCGTATATTGTGTGGCAAGTCACGAGACTTCTAACGCGTGCCTCAGGCTCAGAATTTGTCAGTTGCGCATTCTGGTTTGTTCGGGAGTGTAAAAATACTCACACACTTTTATTTGAACTTGATCAACAAAAAATTTGTTTTTCCCTGTGCTTCATGAAAATGGAGAAGCAAGCTGTAGTGTTGGAGAAGGAATCATGATCTACAGCAGGGGTCGGCAACCTATGGCACTCAGAACTACTCAACAAATTTGACAATTTTTGAAAGGATGGAATTTCATAAATTTGTATAATCGAGAGACCTTATTTGACAAACATCTTCAGAATTATAGACAATTAAGGAATTATGAAAAAATTTTAATGGTAAGTTTACAGCTTTTTTGTAAATTATTAAATGACATAGCTGGAGATATTTAATTGTTTGAAGAGAGAAAATTGCATGTATTCTGCTTTTCCGCTTTTAGTTCTACATATCTAAGCATAAAATATCTTTCCTGGCTGTCGGCAAATCTTGGTCATGTTTGCTCGATGGCCAAATACGTGCTCAGCTTTCTGCCCTACCTAGGGTGGAGCGTGTGGCATGTTTCAGAATCATCACCGGGCATGATTACCTGCAAACCCATCCGTTTAAGATTGGCCTGGCTGATTCACCGCTCTGCCCTCTCTGTAATTCCGTGCCAATGACTGGGGAGCATCTATCCGCTTGCCCCGCTCTACTTCATGTTCTCTCGCAAGACAACTGTGAAGTTCTCCTTCCTGCGAGAGCGACATCTGCTTTATATTGGACTGCAAGACGCCTTATGTCCGAGAGGACGTTAGCGGGCGTAATTTAAAAAAAAACATTCGTAATATTTTGCTTTCTATATCGTAATTTAAACTACCTACTTGTTTTTGCACCACATTCTATTTTTATCTTAGTCGAAAACATAAAATAAAAAAATGCATAAGTTAGAGATTTTTAAGGAAATGAAATTAAAATTATTCACTTTTTTTAAAAAAAAAATACCATCGTGGCTTCAGAAATAATATTTTTTATTGCGATGAAAAACAATTCCATCACTTATATTCATATCACGTCAAACTCGTTAAACTAAACTTGAGCTATAAGTATTTAACTAAAGTGATCTAGATCAGGGCGGACAATGTTTTTCTTTTCTTTACACTTATTTTCGACTTCATACCCCTCTCTTAAAATATGACACATTACTACTTTTACTAAAAAAACACAAGTAACACAAAATTATCAAGTTGAGACCACTATGAGAGCAACTGCTAGATCGTGCAGCGTGAACGTATTTAATGCAGGGAGCACACATGAACCAATCAATCTTAAATCGACGTATGTACTTATATTTGTTCACTGCCAAGTGCCGTGTCATCGTGGGGGACATGACATCAACATGAGAACCCAATGCCGGGAAGCGTGGGATAATGTCTCAATAGCCAATCCCATGCAATCGCGGTAAGAGCTGATCATCAACATTTATTTTCCCTTTCAGACAGCGTGTGGGAAAAAATTCATTTCTACGACTGGTGTTACAGAGGTTGATTTTTTCTCCAAGAACGGTAGTGAATGTGTTACGCGTGTCATCGGGCGCTTCCAATGAAGGTACATGGGTCATCTACACATTTATCGAACTATTTGCTTAAATAAACGCTATCGCATGATTGTAAAAAACCAGTTCTCCATTCCAGCTGGCGTCGGTGTTCCATAAATATAATTCTTTTGGTATACGTTTCTTATGTCCTGGTAAAGGCGGTCACCCCCAAATGTCTTGGCGGTCCACCGATCGACTGCGGTCGACTTAATGCAGATCTATATAAATTAACTGTTAGTTAATGTGTACTTTGTAGCAATGCAAGGGCTATTGACGACGCACCTCGTAATTTTGAACCATGGTTTCGTGATGAAGACAACAATCTGAGTTGACAGCGCATTTTCAAGACTTCCGCACCATACCAACGTGACAGCTGTAGGGGCGACACTTAACATGTGTCTGCCCTCAACACGATGGGTCTTCAATGGCACCAGAACTCGAACTCGCGACTCGCAGACCACGAAATCACAAAAAAGTGTAGATATCATTATTCAGTCTGTGGTGTTATTTTATCGCAGATTCTTTAACAAATGTGTGTCATGTTTCGTTTTTAAATGCGTATGGAGTCCGCATGTACTTCCTCCATTCATTTAAATAACTTTTGAACATTTTTTGCATTGTGCCTGCATATTCTTTTCATCTCATATAAATAACGAAACCAAACCGAGGTATTATCAACTTATGTTCTTTAAATTTATTCTTATTCATTATTATGGGTTATTATTTATGAACATATATATATATATATATATATATATATATATATATATATATATATATATATATATATAATGGATCTGAAAAATGTTTTAAACCCTAAAGTATGATATGCAAATATAGTGTGAGTAACAAACTCACTAATTTAAAAAACATCGAACTATTTCGCACTTTCTTCACAACTACAACATGTTTTCACAGATACGAATATCAGACTACGAATCCTGAGCGTTCGCAGTATCACTCTGAGCTGCAGTAAGATAGTTTGGGTTCGCCTCCTTGAATGATTCACATATTTTGTCACTTCTTGATTGAACGATGCAACTTTATAATCACAGTCTAATTAATTTCGCCCGTTAGGGAGACATAAAAACAAAAACGTATTCTATTTATCTAGGTTGGAATTCCTAAACATATAGGGAAGACAAAGACCGAAAAAAACGTTACTTAAACTTGTGAATACCGGTATTACAAAATTATACAAGTGGATCAAAATACCGATATTCTGTATTTCGGTATTGTAATCTCTAACCATGACTATTGTCAACCGACCTCGAAACTTTAAGCCAAGAACAAAACACGAGATCGAGAAATGAACAGGCAACCAACTCTCCAATCTTCCTCATCTACAATAAAGTGTTTACTTTTAACCTCAACAAAT